>JANAVB010002795.1:10350943-10423985 GCA_029216955.1 Iris pallida
GGAGAGAGAGATGAGTGATGTGACATGTGGTATTTTGTAGGATTTACTGGTGTTGTGTGTTTGGATATGGATGGGAGAGTGTGTCATGGTGCTTGGGTTGGGTCCAATTGAGTTAGATTGGGTCACAATTGAGTCCAATTGGGTCTTAGTAATTAAAATAATTTAAATTAGCCATTTATAATCATGGATAAATAAATAGTACACGGGGACTCAATTGGATGGAACACAAATGGCATGTGTGTAGTAGGCTCAAAATGGTCCGTGTCCATATCTTGGGTCGACAAGTTTGGGTCAAAATGGCATCTCCAATTCAAGTTGGAAGTAAATGAGACTTGGTGGGGTAAATCGTGATTGGGTCAAATGTTTGGAAAGTTTTGCAATAAAAATGAAGCACAAGTTAATCTGTCTGACTAGGACACGAAGGTCATGGACGGAGTGTGTCTCGAGTAGATCATGCATGATAAGTTGGTTTGAAGAAAATGACTAGTCTTGCGCACCTAAATTAAAAGTCACGGTAAGGTGCTCATGATGATCAAAAATAAAATGGGAATTTAATAATAACTAAAAATGATTCAAATGGCCTAATTTGACCCGAAAGTTCTGCGATGCAAATAGGGCATAAGGGAACAATTTTGGGTGGGACATGATATATAAACATGAAGATAAATTTGTCTAGATCGAAAATCATAAAGAGCGTTTCGAGAGGTTGACATCTCTGGCGCTCCAAAAATCAAAGTCACGAATAGTATATTTAATTATCAAAACTAATTATACTAAAAATATTTATCGAAAATAAATCATTTAAAAATTTAAAATAACCCTAAAAATCCAGAGGGCGTACAATCTATCCACCTTATAGAATTTCGTCCTCAAAATTAGACACATCATATATAACAGCACATGAATATAATAATTAAATAGTCAATATAAAACATATCCCTTTTTGGCAGAACTGGTGTCGAGACTAACTGCTGATTCGTGTCCCGACGCCATGAACATCTCATAACATGATATTTGTAACTCCTCTTCCCAGAATTTTGACAATATATTTTTATTTATTTAGTTGAATTGAATGGTGATTTTTAGAATTTTATAAATAATTATTTAGTAAATTATTACGGTAGACGACTTTAGCCATGGTTGGGTTTTGAAGTACCAAATGACTAGGAATTATGGTACGGATAGTGCAGTGGTGTGCTTTGACTAGTGCATTAGCTATGCCAAGAAAAACCTGTCCATAAGTGTGTCCTAATTAGGAAAATCAGGCCAGGTTGTGACATGACCATTATAAATAGTTTAATTATTCATTATTAATATTATTTGATATTTAAAGTGACCCGGTTGTACCAAACTGGTCCGGACTTGACCCGAACCGAACCCGGGCCCATGTAATATTGTAGAGCGACCAAAGACGTTCACGACAATAGATGTGTTGTATGAATGTGTGTACTTCGTAATTTATGTGTGTGTGTGTGTGTGTTTGTATATATATATATATATATATATATATATATATATATATATATATATATATATAAAATAAAAAAAATATATATATATATATATATATTTGTGTGTGTGTGTGTGTGTGTGTGTGTGTGTGTGTGTGTATACATACATATTGCATATAAGAAAAAAAAAGAAAAAAACAAAGCAGGGAATCCCAGCCCGACCTGGCCGAGCCCCCTAATGCAAACCCGATCCCTTGGTATACATATATAACAAGAGAGGTCGAAAGAACAAAGCAGGAAAACCCTAGCCCTACCCACACCAGCGCCAACCCTAGCAACCCTGGGTGCCCACCTGCGATCGTGCACCGCCGCACGAGTCTCCGGACGACGACTGAACTCGCGCGCGTACGGCGACTGAACGGAGATGACACCGACAGCGACAGCAGCAGGACAGCCGCAAAGGTATACTTTGAACCCATGTTTCTCATCTTATATTTAACCAATTTTTGATCTGTAAATTAGTTTAGAAAACCAACATAACCAAGGTTAGATCCCAGCAATTAGGTTTTGGTTTAGTCGAGGAACCTTCCCAGTACATCGACCTAAATTCGATGAAAAACAGTCCTAAACAGGACAAAAAATCAAGTCCAAAAACCCATTTTGGAAGGAAGATTTTGGACAGTTTATTAAGAATCTTTGGAATCTGTTTGAAGAAATTCATAGACAACTTGTACAAGATGGAAACGCTTATTTTTGTTTTTGTATTCATGCAATGTGTGCCAAATAAATAATCTCCAAAGATTAGAAAAAACTGTTTTTAAAACTACATATTTTTAATAAAACCTTCGATACGACATGTGTTCCGCCAATCCGGGCGACGTGGTCGCGAATCCAAAGCATCGAAAGGTGCGTATCGGCTTCGTGGACATTTGGGCCTTGATGGAATTCAAGTTGGTTGCGTGTGCGCGACAAATTTGATGCGTATCCGTCAAAGTTTACCAAATCGGTCTCTGTGCAAATTTTCCAATTACTTTGTGCACGTTCATCTGATCAAGATGAAACTTATACCAACAGGACCATATCATTTTTCTGGTCTTGCATGCCAAGTTTGGTCCACTTCTGATACAGTTGATCGGATCGCCGTTTTGCGGGCCCCACAATTCGATTCAACGGACGATTTTATGCACGGCCTGCCGGAATCCAAATTTGGACATACGGTTGGGTTTGTATCATCAAAACAAATTCATAGACATATAGTTTGAAAATTTTAAAGACCATGGACTCTGGCACACTTTTCGGTGTAAAACGAGTCCAACGGCGGACACCGTTTTGACCCAAAATTACCGTTTTGCCCCTGTATCCAGAATTAGGCTTAAGGACAGGCAATCTTAGCTAATTTGACTATTTTGAAAATATTGGTAATATCTATTTGAGCATCCGGAGACTTTTTGCATGTGTTGTCTTTAGCGACTCATCTGAGTGGTTGTACTATCGGTTTCACCAGCTAAGGATCTCAGGCAAGTGCACTTTTTGATTGCTTTTCTATTCATAGTAGTTTTTACGTTTCATGTCTACACATATGTCTTGCTGCTTATTGACTCGCCAGTTACACGGAGATTAGTATCATGGATTTCTTATACTTCTTGACTGTCATTACATGATTACCATGCTTACGACTTGATTCCACGAATATTAGCTGGGCGGGGAAATATCTTAGTAGACGTATGAACTATCCATTTTATCCTAAAATGTCTAATCTTGACTGATAGAAGCTGCACACGACACGTGCAGGGTGTCGTATTTATCCCATAGCCGTTCGCATGTCAAACAAGATATTTCAAAACACATAGATAGTTGTCTTTTATTTATTTCCTGGTTTTCTTCACCACTTGCCATGACATTAGTTACTTTCTAGTTTTTATCTCATATATGTTATTCTCATGTCTTGTAAATTTTATTGTGTTTTTAATTTGTCGTCGGTTTGTGTGCTTGTTCCGTTCCTGACTGAAAACCAACATTTTTCAGGTTAGTTGTGGCTTCTCTTAGCATTGGGAGATGCGGGTGTACTTGCAGGCCAAAACCTAGACTTTAGATAGATGTTGTAGCCATTTCAAATATGTGTAAGAATTTTATATTTTCTTTCAAATATAAATCTTGTAACTGTTGTAATAATTTTAGAAATTTGAATGAGCAATAAAGTTATTTTGTGATTTTGAGCATCTTGGCCGTGACAGCGTTCTTCTGCCGACTCTGCGGCGTAGGCTGGCTTGCGCGTGTCTCGTATCCGAAAAGCGGGTGCGGATTGTGACAAGTTTTTGTGGCGGCCCATGCAGGTCTGTTTTCGTAAAATATGTGAACTCGTGATGGTACTTAAGTTAGTCGTACTATTACGAGCATACGACTAGAAAATGCTCATTCACAACTTAGAGTTAAATTGATTTAGGAAAATGACTAGGAATAGGAGTCCCTTGTTCAAATGGACCCGTTGGGTAGTTAAGGTTGTCAGATAGGCCATGCAATTTAGATAAGAAATTATTAAATTTAGATAGCTTGCCAGATCTCTATAGATACAATATTACTTTTGATATGACGATATGATCCAATATGGATATACTATTCACTTGGTAAGTTAGGCTTTCCTAGAATTAAGGCTATAATCTTGATAAATTGTTCAATTTTCTTTTGCTCTATTAGATACAAACCTTATATCATAAGTTAGACTTGCCTATTTAAAATCCTATTTTGTCGTAAGGAATTAGTTTATAATTCTTGATTCTGTTATTCATATACGAATCTCGAGGTAGATTGATTCAAAGTTTTTCCGTCAACCATTTGAAATACATATGAAATAAAGATTAGGATATTCTTACTTCTCTTGTCTTCAGTTATTTCCTCCCCGATCAATCTTTTACTTTAAGGATTGAGACTTATAGGCAGATGTTTACGCTTTTATCATAGTCAACTACTTTGAACCTCTAGAAGCTCCTTAAAGTTCTTAGGAATATAGTTGGAGTAATTTTAACGACTGCGATGGCTAGACAGCAGCGCACTGTCGTCAATTACTTGAGAATGGAGAGTGGGTTCACTGCAGCCAGCAGCGCACTGGCGAGGCACGATACATAGAATTGAAATTATTTCAAGGAATCGTAGGTATGGAACATTTCTAAAACTATGCCTTCGTTGACCTCTTTAGACCTTGTGTCAATATAAGGTAGAGTATCTGGTAGCATATCACATTTGAATCACGGAACCAAGGGTTTACCACAACCAGAGTATACGGGCGAGGCATAATTCTTGATAAAATGACTTCAGATGTGATTACAAGTTTAGGATACTATAGAGAATAGGAAAATACCTTGTATGTCCCATAAGATCCAAAGCCAATACTAGTGAAAGTTTTGTTAGTTGGGTAGCATGTCTCCCAACCTAGCATTTTGTGGTCCTTGTGATCTATTAACGAGGTAATTGACTAACACTAGTAGGTTTACCTAGAATATGGAATTTAGAGGTCCATAACCCATTAGTCGACCAAGGCCTTATGGATAGGTAGATAGTAGGATGACTATATAAGCAATAACACCAGGTAAGGTTTTGATTCTCTCAAAACTTGAACTACTTGTGCCTCCTTTCAAAAATCTCGCAAGCTTGTACTTTGACTATCTTGACCAACGCTGCTATTACAACCTAGTTTTACAAGCTTACTCTTTTATCGAGCTTGATTCAAGATATATGTTTATTGGGGACGCCTACTAATATATTGTCTAATCAGAATCGATGTCTTAAGGTCTGATCAACCCTAGTGCACTCGGTTCGCTCTCCCTCTGATTAACCTACATGGATTAAGATGTAGACGTCTCTAAGATCTCATCCGTGACTGTATTGACAATTCTTCTTGAATTATACATTCGTCTTTGAATCACGTAATTGTATTCAGTGACATCTTTCTTGAACTCTTTATTGTTTTTGTCTTTCACTGATTTGAAAAGACGAAAGCTCGTAATTAGTAGATAGATACAGAGTATCTCCCATAGCTATGATAGTTGTATCACAACAAGAAAAATGATGATTCTTGACGGTTATAAGTTGACGGTCGTCAGAAACCGTCAACAATAGGGTTTATCTTGACAGTTTTAGGCTTACGTCAAGAGATGGCCTTTTTTGTTACTTTAGCTCATTTATAGCATGTATGTTGACGGTTTTGAGGGATCCGTCAAGAAAGAGCATCTTTTATATTGACGTTTTGATAATAACCGTTAACTATTGTGTATACGGGAAAGTTGCCACGGTTTTTTATTTGCCATTATGGTAATTATTTCAAAGTCTTTAAAATTAATGACGGTCTTCATAAATTTTTTTAAGGCTCATAAGAACCAAACTCTCGACTTCTCCTCCCGCTTTCTTCGAAACTCTCGACTTCTCTCTCCCCCTGCTCGCTCAAAAAACCCTCGTCTCTCCCTTCCCTCCGAAACCCTCGTCTCTCCCCCTCTCAGAAACCCTCGTCTTTTTCCTTCTCAGAAACCCCTCCTCTCTCTCTCCCCTCAGAAACCCCTCTCTCTCCGTCTCAGAATCTGCTCTGGAGAAAACCTAACCGGTCTGGAGAAAACCCCTCCACTTCGATACTGCTCTGGAGAAAACCCTAGGCTTCAACAACTTCATGCTGGAGAAAACCCTAGGCTTTACCAACCATTCTTCACAATGCGGCAACTTCGATCTTCACCATGCGGTATAAGGCCTTTAATTTTCTCTATCTGAAATTCAATTTTATGCCTAGGTTTTTTGTGCCAACTTCGTTCGTTCTTCACATTAGGGTTTTTTGGTGGCAACTTCGTTCATAAACTTAGGATTTGATTATAGAGAAGTGGGTTTTCGGATGTTATGTTCTGTGATGGGCCAAAATGAGTCCCTTTGTTCGTAAACTTCGTTCGTAAACTTAGGGTTTCATCATGAATTGATATGTGCACATGTACGCATTAACATAAGTTTATTTTTATTCATCTACCAAAACTTGTATAATTCAATAACTATTATGTGTAAACTACTAGTGGTCAAAAATTATATGGATGTTCACTATTTTATCCAAGAAGAGAACTATAGTGATTTTTAATTTCACACTTGACAATCCTAATAGTTGGTGTTGGTTTTATGGATGTTCACTGTTTGTGTAAGGATGTTCACTGTTTGTGTAAGGATGTTCACTGTTTGTGTAAGGATTTTTGATGATTTTGTGATTGATTTTGTGTAAGGATTTAATAGTTGGTGTTGGTTTTATGGATTGATTTTGTGTAAGAATTTAATAGTTGATGTTGGTTTTATGGATTAATTTTGTGTAAGGATTGGTTTTATGGATTGATTTTGTGTAAGGATTGATTTTGTGTAAGGATTTAATAGTTGGTATTAGTTTTATGGATTGATTTTGTGTAAGGATTTAATAGTTGGTGTTGGTTTTATGGATTGATTTTTAATTTCAAAATATCATGAATTGATTTTGTGTAAGAGTTTAATAGTTGGTGTTAGTTTTATGGATGTTCTCTGTTTGTGTAAGGATTTTATGAAATTGCCATCTTTCTAATAGTTGGTGTTGGTTTTATGAATGTGTAAAGGTTTTGGATACGTATCAGTAGGTGTATCAGTATACACTGATTTCATACTTGATAATCCTAATAGTTGGTGTTGGTTTTATGGATGTTGACTGTTTGTGTAAGGATATCCACTGTTTGTGTCAGGATATTCACTGTTTGTGTAAGAATTTTGAATAATAATTTTGTGATTGATTTTGTGTAAGGATTTAGTAGTTGGTGTTGATTTTATGGATTGATTTTGTGTAAGGATTGGTGTTGGTTTTATGTATTAATTTTGTGTAAGGATTGGTTTTATGGATTGATTTTGTGTAAGGATTGATTTTGTGATTGATTTTGTATAAGGATTTAATAGTTGATATTGGTTTTATGGATTAATTTTTAATTTCAAAACATCATGAATTGATTTTGTGTAAGGATTTAATAGTTTGTGTTGGTTTTATGAATGTTCACTGTTTGTGTAAGGATTTTGTGAAATTGCCATCTTCCTAATAGTTGGTGTTGGTTTTATGAATGTGTAAGGGTTTTGGGTACGTATCAGTAGGTGTATCAGTATACACTGATTTCATACTTGACAATCCTAATAGTTGGTTTTGGTTTTATGGATGTTCACTATTTGTGTAAGGATGTTCACTGTTTGTGTAAGGATATTCACTATTTGTGTAAGAATTTTGAATAATGATTTTGTGATTGATTTTGTGTAAGGATTTAATAGTTGGTGTTGGTTTTATGGATTAATTTTGTGTAAGGATTGATTTTGGTTTTATGGATTGATTTTGTGTAAGGATTGGTTTTATGGATTGATTTTGTGTAGGGATTGATTTTTTGATTGATTTTGTGTAAGGATTTAATAGTTGGTATTGGTTTTATGGATTGATTTTTAATTTCAAAACATCATGAATTGATTTTGTGTAAGGATTTAATAGTTGGTGTTAGTTTTATGGATGTTCACTGTTTGTGTAAGAATTTTGTGAAATTGTCATCTTCCTAATAGTTGGTGTTGATTTTATGAATGTGTAAGGGTTTTGGGTACGTATCAGTAGGTGTATCAGTATACACTGATTTCGTACTTGACAATCCTAATAGTTGGTGTTGGTTTTATGGATGTTCACTATTTGTGTAAGGATGTTCCCTGTTTGTGGACTATAAATGATTTTCCTGCATATGGAAATCTGTCTGGTTGTACTACTAAGGGGTATTATGCTTGACCCATATACGAAAAAGATACTTATGCTCATAGGCTGAAACATAGTGGTAAAAATGTATATACTGGTACAAGAAGGTTTCTCCCACGACATCATCCGTATCGCACTCAAAAGAAAGTTTTCAATGGTAAGCAGGAATTTGACGATCCTCCAACACCATTGAGCGGAAAGGATATATTAGACAAGGTTGGTAAAATTTTGAACTCATGGGGAAAGAACATGCAAAGTGCGAAGCATTATAGTTAGGTGAAAGAAGATGGATGAAGAAGAAGTCAATTTTCTTTACACTTGACTATTGGGAACACTTGCATATCCGCCACACACTCGATGTTATGCACATCGAAAAAAATATTTGTGAGAGCATATATGGTACATTGCTTAACATTCCTGGAAAGACAAAGGATGGAGTCAATGCTCGTCTTGATCTTGTGGACGAGAGTCTAAGGACTGAATTAAAACCTGATTTTGAAAAGAAACGAACATATTTGCCGCGTGCTTGTTATACATTGACGAAGGATGAGAAAAAGATATTTTGTCAAACATTGGTAGACGTAAAGGTTCCTGAAGGTTACTCTTCTAATATCAGAAATCTTGTCTCAATGCAAGATTTGAAACTTTATGGTCAGAAATCCCATGATTGTCATGCACTAATGCAACAACTACTACCCGTGGCAATCCGTTCAATTTTTTCTAAGCCGGTTAGAGTTGCTATTACTCGATTTTGCTTCTTCTTCAATGCAATTTCCAAGAAAGCGGTGGATGTGAATAAGATAAACGATATTCAAAATGATCTTATGGTCAAATTATGCATGTTGGAAAAGTATTTTCTACCGTCTTTTTTTGACATTATGGTCCATTTAACTTTTCATCTTGTTGCCCAAGTCAGGATTTGTGGACCTATTTTTCTGACATGGATGTATCCATTTGAAAGGTTCATGAAACCCTTGAAGGGTTATGTGCGCAATCATAACCGTCCCGAAGGATGCATTGCAGAATGTTACATTGCAGAAGAAGCAATAGAATTTTGTAGCGAGTATCTATCATATGTTGAAGCAGTAGGAAATCCACTTGCAAGGAAGGGCAATGTTAAAGATGGCCAACCTTTGCCTGGAGGTCGCATTGTTGCAGTTGATCGTGAAGATGGCAAGAAGCCCATTTATATGTTTTGGAGAATATAGATGAAATTCAACCTTATATTGAATAAGCATCTTTATCATAAATTTTCTATTTATTCATTGTATAAAAATTGTTAGAAAATTGTATGATTAAGTTTTTTATGATGTCTTGACAGTGAGCATATGGAGTGGTTACAATCACAACATCCCCTTAAATCTAAAAATAAAAAGGGGTTGCAGGATAAATACAATCAAACATTTCTCCAATGGTTACAGGAGAAGGTAGAAGTTGTAGCAATATTATTGTAGTTATATTCTAACTTATTTAGATGTTAAGTTTTCTTTTAATAAATATGAAACTTTGCAGGTTGGCGGTCATTTAATAAAAGGGAAGACATTTCACAAACTGTAAAGTGGATAGCACAAGGGCCTAGCCACCATGTGCTTAAGAAGTTCTGGCTACGTTATTAATGGTTGTCACTATCACACGAAGGGTCGTGACAACGCTCGAGTTACCCAAAATAGTGGAGTTAGTCTTGTAGCTACGACAATGCAGATTGTAAGTTCGAAAGATAAGAATCCTATAATAGGGGACATATGTTTCTATGGGGTTATCACTGAAATATGGGAGCTTGATTATCATACTTTCAAAATTCCAGTATTTAAGTGCGACTGGGTCGATAGTAAGGGTGTTGAGGTTGATGAACTTGGTTTCACATTGGTGGACCTTAATCGAATTAGGTACAAATCAGATTCTTTTGTTTTAGCTTCACAGGCCAAGCAAGTATTTTATGTAAAATACCAAATTGATCCTCAATGGTCTGTTTTGTCCATGGGTCAAAAAGACTATATGCACAAAGAAGATGATGAAGACCTGGACGATACAATGGAACATCATCCCTTTGCTAATGCATCGATGAATATTGATATATTATTTAATACTGGGGATGATGATAATATGTGTTATAAAAGAGTAGGTTGTGAAGGGGATTGGGTTGATAAGTAAATGTTGGACACTAGTTTCTTATCATATGTGACATTAATGAATTTTGTTTTTTGAACTCATACAATTACTTCAGCTTATTTTTACTGATACTATCCACTTACTTTGTTAGACATTTATTGTAAAATCTCCTCTACTTATTTCTTTGACATATATAGTTTGATCCAACATGTTTGCATATTATTTTATAGCCTTTTTCGGCCAACTTGCAGACATCAAGCATGCCTAATATGACACCTTCCAAAAATAAAAAAAGAGGTCATCAAAAGAGGTATGCATCATATTATGTGATATATTATTTGGTAAGTGTTGTCTATCAAAAAAGGTATGCATCATTTTTTCTGGTAAATGTTGTTCCTAAGACATATATATGGGATTCTGTCACAATATATGGGAAATGGATGTTTGGTTTTTAACTAGGTTTGAAACGGGTTCAGTTGTGAATTGAAATCTTTAGAGGGAGACACACAAACACAGACATCATATTATGTTTTTGTTTTTGTATGATCCAATGGCGACGCCAATTAGAGAGCCACTTAGGCATTATCCTCCTAATCAAGTTAGCTTTTTGTCAACACAGACATCATATTATGTTTGGCTAATTGTTTCTCTAATCGTCAATTCTTGTAGTACTAATATTATAACCTCCTTATTCTTTATTTTAGAATTTTATGGGTAAATTTTTTTGCTATACAATTTTGATGTTTTCTTCTGTCATCTGATACACAATTAACTAGTATTGATGTCAAATGATCAATTTTGTAAACAAGCTTATATGCTTCTCTGGATGTTGGCAAGTTTCTGGAGAGTTATGAGGTATCCAACAAAAATGTAGGATCTTGAGTCTGAAACTCTTCGAGTGATTGTTATAAAGGCAAACTTCTCCCTTTTGACTCTCAATGGTTTTTTGGAATTGAGATATTGTGTGAAATTTGTGAATAATAATTTAAGGGTGGTTCATCTCTGATTGACATGATGTCACTACCATATTTCTAGTGTGAGGGTATTTTTGACATTTTTGGGGTAATTTAAATTTATTAGAATTTATTTGAATTTTTGGGAATTATTTTGGAATTGATTGGTGCTAGTTTTAGACATTGACTCATGTTGACTTAGGAGGTTGTCCTATAGGCTAACCTAGGTCAGGACTACTTGGTTAGGTTAAGAAACCCTAGTATGACCTAAGTTAAATTCGAGCTCATTAGAATTATTTTGAGGGAATTTGGAGTTAGTTGGATCTAGTAATGACTTGTGAAATCACAAGTCATGATCATGACTTAAAACCTTAGAGGCTCAACCCAACCTAGTGAAACACTAGTCCAACCTCACTTGGCCGGCCACCTAGCTTAACCTAGGGATTCCCCCACTATAAAATCCCTCCTAAAATCTAGGGCTAGTCTCTTCTTTAGGAATTTATTGCAAGAGAAGAAAGAGGTGAGTCTCCATGTTTAAAAACGCATAAAAAATCTATTGTAGATCCTTTTTCTCCCAAACAAGTTGCATTGAATCCTAATATTGCTGTTCTTGCTGCTATTTGAGTTTTATTTCAGTTTGAGGTTGTTTTGATTGGATTGGGATATCAAGAGAGGAGCTCACAAAGAGGGGTTTTTTCTTGAAGGTTCAACAATAGGTAACTTTCTCATTTCTCCATGGATTTTCGATTTCTTTTATGGTTAGGAAGCCCTAGGAGTCCCCTAAGTGTCTGTATAGGTTTCGTGTCAGGTATCATAGGTTTCATGTCTGTTCTGGACACGTATCAGAGTCGGCCTTAAGTGTTTGTCGAAATGCCTCAAAGGGCATTTCGATTTTATTCGTGCAATAGTTTTGAATAGAAAATTAAGTTTTATCATTTATTATTGATTTCTAATCTTCTGTGGTGATTATAGTGTCGATTTGTGTCAGATTCACGGCTTGGACACGCGCCACACACCGCACGTACACGCTACAGGGATCCCCTACTGTTCGGGGGTTGTGCCGGAAACGACACGACGAGTCTTGACACGAGATTTTAGGGGAGTCTCGGGGCACCCACTGACACGCCATGTGTCAAATTTTGTGGGCCCACGTGGCGTGTCGAAGGATTTATTGACAGTGCACTGGTCACCACTGTCAGTCCCAGGCCGAGTTTCTCGACACTGATACAGCCCTATTACTATGGACACGACACCCTAGGACTCAGTACAGGTGCTTGGACACTTAGCTGGATACTAGGTGTACGATGTACCTACTGACATGAGCACGAGACACAGTAGTGTCCTGTGTCGTGCACATGACGCGAGTGCACGTGTGCACGAGACAGTGCACTGGACAGTGCACTATTGTGTCTGTTGTGAGTTTTCCTTGTTCTGGACACGTCGTGTCCACTTGGGTGGACACCATTGCATTGTGGGACACATATATAATATATATTTTGGTTACCAACCATTAGTTTAGTAAATTATGTCGAATTGGTTGGTTAAACTCATTTTTCCAATTTTCTTCCTGATACGTGTTATGAACAGATTTTCCAGTTTTTCAATCCGAACTTGAGCAGTCTTTTTGACCTGTTTAACTGATGAGAAATGTTGGTTTTAGTCTCTAATATGGTTCCCCTACATGTTATCTATCTATGGGTCAAATTTGGGTGATTTTGGTTTGGTTTTGAATGCAAATGGGGGCTTGATTGTTGTGGACTGAACTATCATGGTCTGGACAGTTGGAGTATGTGCTGAATTGATTTCATTTTGCCTATTTCTGAGAAAACCTGAACTGTTAATGAATGATTTTTTCTTTCTTCTCCTTAACTATCCAGAAATGGGCTGCTACTCTTTTTCTCTAGACACACATGACACTATCACTTAGGGTTTACTCCCCCACACACACATTCACTCTAGCCTACCACTCACACATACACATGTATCACTAATGACACACACACACAAGTTTCAGTCCATACAAACCTATCCCTATCACTTTGTAACAGTCCACACATGCACACTTTCCCTCTTTCACTTCTTCACATGTACACTTCACTTTTCACTCTCACAATCACACACACACTTTAGCCCAACACATTGACACCTCTTTCACTCTTCACACTCTCAATATTTTCTACCACCCTATATGTATATCCTATTCTTCTATGTAAATACTAGCTAATAGGTAATTTATGTATATATATAATGTTATATATAATGTAATATGTGTATTTACTACATATAGGTAATATACATAAATACATGTGTTATGTATTAGGTTATGTAAACATATCAATAGTGTATTATTTAGATATAGTTTGGCATGGTGTATGTGTTTGGTTTGGCCTAGATAGAATAGCTTATGGCCTGTATGTGAGTCAGTTGACTAGTGAGCCTAGTTGGACTTGTACAGCCTTGTTAGACCTAGAATAGACTTGCTAGACCAGTATAGACTAGTTTAACCTAGTGTGGACTTGTTAGACCTAGTTTGACCATAGTTGACCTAGTTTGACTTCTAGGGTTGACCAGAGTTGACCAAGAGTTAACTTTGGCCCAGATTGACCTAGAATCATGTAGAATGCATAGTAGGACTTCATTTTACCATTTTGGACTTGTTTTGACTTATGCTGTTCTGATTAGGAGCCAGACACCACTCCTCGGACAGTACTTTCATATTGGACACTCAGATACCAGGCGAGTACATTCTCTGATCATTTCATATCCTGCTTAGAATTATTTTCTGCAGTAGATTACTTTACTTGTACTGTCACGTTGGTCACACGGATTGGTACTATATGGATCCCTTCTCGAGATGTTATCCTTAGGGAGCATCGGGTACTACATGTTCTGTGCCTTTCACTTACATGGCGTATCACTATGCTTCATTGGTTCACTAATTACTTGTCACGACCCGCACCCACTGTCAGGGTACGAGAACGTAACAACGCCCAGCCTACGCCGCAGTATCGGCGGTAGAACGCTGTCCTAGTTCAATCATCTAACAATATAAAAGTACCTGCACAGTATATACTCTCCGAATGGAGGTGATATAACAATATGCTGTCTCAATCACATCTAAGGTAGAAGAATGAAGAACAGATAGATAGATAGTAACTCAAGGAGAACCATAGCATAGATGAAAAAGGTCTAAGTGTCTAGTACAACATAATATCCAGAACTGTCAACTCATAATACAAAACTCTAAGAGTCTATACATCTCCACATCTCAAAATACAACACAGAATGTGAGACAAAAAGATATAGAAAAGACTGCCTAGACTAAACTGGTCTAGACTACTGGAACATCCTCCTCAGCTGTAGGTGGAACCTGCTGAGGGTCCACAACATAGGTGTCATCTAGTCCTGCTCCGTAATAGGTAGATACCAGGGCCTCATCCTCATCCTCTGTAATATTTTCAACAGGTCCAATCAGGATAGGAACGAGCACAAAACATCTCACACAGTGCATATCATGTTAGGAAATACGATACAGGCAATAGAGTAAGATACATGAACTGCTGAAAGGAAATATACGCTGTAAAAGAGATAGCTGTAATGAAATATCTACTGTATATAGAGAACTGTAAGTGACTAGTGATGTAGAGCATAAGATAGGCATGTGAATGGCTGGACTTATACATGATTACACTACGAAGTTTGTACATGATTACACTACTTTGGAATTATTCACATGTCCACTTCTACTCCCCCGTTTTCCCCAATCAATACACAAGGATCTATACAAGTTACGTTATTGTACATAATATCACATGGGGCCCATGAAAGGGTGCACATGATTGTATACATGAGAGCTCAGTAAACATGAGAGTACATGATCACATGAGTGTACATGAATAATGGAAGCATATGAGTACATGATGATAGTGAAACACACATAACATGAAGTACCCGATGCTCCCGAGGGGGATAACATCTCATGTAAAGATCCATATAGTACCAATCCGTGTTACCAACGTGACAGCAACAAGTAAAGTAATCTAGAGCGAGAAGTAAAGCCTGAACAAGTATGAAACGGTCAGAGAATGTACTCGCCTGATAACTGAATGTCTGAAGAGGATATACTGTCTGAGGAGAGGTGTATGGCTCCTAGTCAGAGCAATACAAGTCACAAAGTATCCACAATGATAAAAATAAAGTATACAATGCATACTATATGATTCTAGGTCAAACTGGTCAAAAGTCAACTCTTGGTCAACTCTAATAGTCAAACTAAGTCACAGGAAGTCATACTAGGTCAAATAAGGTCAAACAAGATCAAACAAGGTCAAACAAGTTTAATCTAGGTTAAAGTCAACTCCTGGTCAACACTCTAATCAAACTAGTCAAATACTAGTCAACATGATCAATCTGGATCAAGTCTAGATCAAACTTAGACCAACTAAGGCATTGGTCAAACAAGACTAGTCAGTTAGGGTAATTAGGTCAAATATGGTCTGACTAGTTGAACTAGTCATTTATTAGGTCAATTAGGTCATGGTTTGACCAATAGTTGACTTTAGTCAACCATGGTCAACAATGGTCAACTCTAAGTCAAAGCTAGGTCAACACTAGTTAACTAGTTAGGGTTCTAGTCAAACTAGTCAACTAGTTGTTTTAGGTCATTCCTAGTCATTTCTAGGTGAACTAGGTCAATTTTGACCTATAGTTGACTTTGGTCAACTTTCAGTCAACAAGGGTCAACAATGGGTTTTTGGGTCATTAGGGCTAGCCCCAACCATAGGCCAATAACCCTGGCCATAGGCCAATAATGGGTTTTCTCATATAACCTAAAACTAAAAAGTCACATATATATATATATATATCTACATATATAGATATATACTATCCATATACCCAAAATAGGAATAACATATATAATACACCCACATGTATATAATACACTACATATACATATAGAGACCTAATACCAATATACATATATATATCATGTATATATATATATACAATACATATATATAACTATATATATTTCATATATATATAGGGAAGGGAAAAGAAGAGTGAGAGAGAGAGACTGTGAGAGAGTAGACAGTGAGGGAGAGAGAGAACCAGTAAACAGGGGGGGGGGGTTTCCAGAACCTGGAACCAAATACCCCCAAACACACATATAACAGAATACATATATACATATATATGTATATACATATAACTATACACACACACTACCAAAACTCCTCAAAATCGACCCACACCCACAAATACACATATACTTCACATCTACACACTAAAATACACTAGTCCTAAGTATAAATCATTAACAAAATCGAATCGAAATTCGATTTCTAAAAACTAGAAATAATCCCAAAAACTGTGACAGTGCACAGTGCACTCGAATGGGGAAATTCGAATACACACAACCTAATCGAGCTAAGACTCTCAACCAAGGGTTGGTAACTGACACCCCGTAGATACTCTAGTGTCCTAGGACACTGACACGACACCACGACACGAAATAATGTGTCCAAACACTCAAAAACATCACACGGGTAAATTCCTGATACACCCACGCGTGCACAGCGTCGTGCACGCGTGCAGTTCACTCTAGGACACGACACACGTGTCCATGTGTCTCGTGCTCGTGGAGGAAAGTTCGCCTAGGGGTCTACTAGGTGTCCACTAACCTGATTCGTGTCCAAGTGTCCGCGTGTCCGAGTTCTACGTGCGTATCAGAGAGGTCTGAACGCGTGTGCTGTGCCAGTGTACGACCCGTACGAGTGGATTTTCTCCCTCGATACGACACGTCGTGACACAAGACTTTAGGGGTGTCTTATCAGACACTGCCCCTAGGTCTGTGCCAAGTGGCACGTGTCCACGTGTCGTGTCGTGTCCACACGAGGGGTCTGGTAGCAGGGGAGCTACGCAGTGCCTCGTGCACAAGTGTCGGGGGTTCGTGTACTTCACACGTGGCACGTGGGGCCACGTGCTCGTGTCAGGGGGTAGGCCTAGGGTCTAGGTGTGTGTCCATGTGTCTGTATTGTGTCTACGACACGTGTGGACACAATACAAAGTGTCAAACACTTGGGATTTAACAGTGTACACAGTGTTGTTTTACAGTGTGTTCGTGTCCTGTTTTGGACACGGATACGACTCGAGGTGTGCTCAGGGTTATGGTTCTATGACCTACACCTATAGAGCTAAAAACTTGTTCAAATAGTTTTCAAAAATAATAACATTTAATTTACAGAGGCAATTCACCAAACACTTGAATTAAAACCTAGATACGTGTCCGATACGGACACCAAACCGACTCTAACCTTTACCAAATTTTTACCCACAGTACCCTAGTACCTAGATGCATGCTAATATGAAGAGAAAACACAATTTTAACAAGGTTTATGGGCATTTACCTATTTGTGCAAAAATCCTTGAAAACACCCAAGTAGGGGGGGTGTTCTTCCTCTTGGTGATGCCCAAAAGCTTCCAAATTCCTTGATAGCAGGCCCTAACTAGTACCCTCTAGTGTAGGGGAGTCCAATGCAAGAAACTAGAGGTGATTTGGATCAATATTGATCAAGTTATCAAGGTTTGATGAAAAATGGAATTTCTAGGAATTAAATTCATGTAAATCATTCATGAATTAATTCAATGAGGTTTTATAGAATTGTGGGCTGCCAAGGGGGGTCCTTGGCTGCCATGGGGGGGTAGGGGAGGTGTCTTGGCTTTCTTCTAGGCTAAGGCAAGACTTTAGGTAAAGGTTTAAGATATTTTGCATGGTTTAAGCAAAATATCAAATAAAGGTAACTAGATATTTATTTCACTTTATCCCATGACCAAATATCATTCCTCTTAGTCATTCTAGGTTAGTGGCTAACCTCTAGATTAGGGCTAAACTAGGTTAGAAGCTAACATGACACTTAACAATAATTAAACAATAATAAAAACACATAAACCTAAATAATTCCAAATAATTTCTAGAAAATTACCAAAATACCCTTTTGGCCAAAAACCACTAATTTGGTGTTCTAAGCCTATGGCTAAGCTCTCATGGTCATGGCAACTTCTAGGTTAGAGAAAACCAGGGTTTACACTAAGTTATACTAACCAAAATCACAAAGTCATAAGTCATGACTTTAGAAAATAGTTTTAAATCAAACTAAAATTTATCAAAAATCATGTCATGACTAAAATACCATTATTAATTAATAAATTAATAAAATTTCAAAAATAACCAATTTTCAGAAAAGTGGGTGTTACAAGTCTACCCTCCTTAAAATAATTTCGTCCTCGAAATTTAGATGGTCGTACTCCTTCTAGGTCAAACCTCCAACAATCAAGGATGAAGCCACTACCTAGGCAACATACAAGGTCAACAAGCAAAATATGGGTAGTAGACCCATACTGGGTCATGTCCAAAAATTGGTTGGCAGTTTTAGGTCATAAGGTGTCCTGAATTTAAATTGAAGCCAAAAGTAACTCCATGGGGTAAATCAGGATGAAGTCTTGGGTCAGGAAAATCGTACTAAGAAAATAAAGCACACATTGGTATGCCTGAGTGGGACACTAAGGTCATGGGTATAGAGTGCCATGTCTAGGTCATGTATGCGAAGTCGGTTTTGAGAAAACAACTAGTCTTGTGCTTCTAATTTAAAAGTCACGGTAATGTGCCTACGATAATCACAATTTAGAGTGGGGAAGGCCTGTGGCCTAAATTAAGTCAGAAATTGTGATGCAATAGTGGTACCAGGGGGACAGGTTAAATGGAACAGTCTGTGGTCTCATCTGGGTGCACTAGTCATTCTAGATCAAGACTGTTCCTATGGTATCAAAACGTACAAGCAATCTAAGGTGTCCAAATTGGGAAGGTAAGGAAACAACAATCATCAAGGCTATAGGGCCGTCTACCATCCTATATGAAAATTGGTCATTAACAAGTAAGTGAGAAATCATTAAAAGTTACTATTCTATAAAAGAAAATTTAAAAAAATTTAGGTACAAACAATCACAATTAGATTTTAGTCTTGACACGATCTAAGTTGATCAATTTCAGGATAAATTGAGACTTGGGCAAGATGAAAAATCAATGAAATCGAGTACGAGCACGAGCATCTAATGATGAAGATCTAGGTCATGATTAAAGTTAATTTAACTGGATACGAATACGAGGTTCATAGGCGATAAAATAATTCCAAGAAGAATTGTCAAGGCTGTTGCGGATAAGATTCTAAGGCAAGTTTAACTGTCTTCATCCACGTAGATTAATATATGAAAAAGCGAACCAAAACGTAATAGGTTGATCAGACCATCATGCGCCGGTTCTGATTAGATAATATGTTAGTGGGTGCGCACCCAATAAAATATATCATGATCAAGCTCGAAAAAGGATAAGCTTGTAAAACTAAGGATAAATTCATAGCATAAGATATAAGTAAGGGTGGAAATGATGAAAGAAGATACATAGTCCAAGATTCTTAACCAATCGGGTCAAGCATTCAAGGTAAGGTACAAGGTTAAGCATTCGAGGGTTCAAGCAGAACACCATCACATGCCAGGTCGAAAGAATTGAGCCAAGTTGGATCTCTAACTGAAATAAGAACCAATTTAGCATCATGGTAGAGGTTAGGGTTTAGCCATTTGACCAGAAAATCATGTCAAGGAAATAGAGTACAAGGAGACGGGTTTTAGTAGGACATGGAATACCTACATGAAGGTAGGCTAGTCAAGGTCTTACATGTAAAGTTTGTTGGGAGGTAACAGCTAGTATTATACTCTGAATATCTAAGTCGCGGTAAAGGACATCCAATGGTCTAGGATAGAAAGTGGGAGTTCGAGACGTGACAAATTGATGCAAAAATTGAAGAAGATCAATTTAACTCATGGAATAAAATTAATCAGGAATCTGGTAAATAATTTAGGAACACAGTCCTAGGGATAGATAGGCTACTAGATGAATATAGTTAGGGTTCGACCAATCAAGGGTCAAGGTTAGAAGGTCTCAATAAGTCTTTATTTGAGGGAAATGTCGAGTAAGTCAGGTTTGGGATACAGTCACATAGTTTGGTAGAAAGAGTTTAAGCAAGATGCAAAAAATAGAGGGGACAGTTCTTTTCAATGAAAAGCAATTAGCAAGAGGATTAGATGGCAAGAAGCAGATAAGAGTTTTCTCATAAATGTGATTGAGTACCTTAAAAATAAAGGATATTAATCTAACACTAAGAAATTAAAAACAACAACTACAAATTTTTTAAAAACATCAACTAATACCAGGATTCAAAGTTCTACAGTGAATCCTCCAAAATCAAATTCAATTAAGGAAAAAGGAGTTTAAATCAAAATTTCAATGAGATTCTCAAGGGTCATCCCAGGAATCTCTCAAAGTATCCTAGCAGTGATTGAGTATCCATTCCCTCTAAGCCTATTCCTCTAATCCTATCGCAGGCTGTAGTGATACTCTAGTTCGAATACCACTACATAAACTCGACCTGCATGGGCCACCACTAAAAATGTGTCACGACCCACACCCACTGTCAGGGTACGAGAACGTAACAACGTCCAGCCTACGCCGCAGTATCGGCGGTAGAACACTGTCCTAGTTCAATCATCTAACAATATAAAAGTACCTGCACAGTATATACTCTCCGAATGGAGGTGATATAACAATATGCTATCTCAATCACATCTAAGGTAGAAGAATGAAGAACAGATAGATAGATAGTAACTCAAGGAGAACCATAGCATAGATGAAAAAGGTCTAAGTGTCTAGTACAACATAATATCCAGAACTGTCAACTCATAATACAAAAGTCTAAGAGTCTATACATCTCCACATCTCAAAATACAACACAGAATGTGAGACAAAAAGATATAGAAAAGACTGCCTAGACTAAACTGGTCTAGACTACTGGAACATCCTCCTCAGCTGTAGGTGGAACCTGCTGAGGGTCCACAACATAGGTGTCATCTAGTCCTGCTCCGTAATAGGTAGACACCAGGGCCTCATCCTCATCCTCTGTAATATTTTCAATAGGTCCAATCAGGACAGGAACGAGCACAAAACATCTCACACAGTGCATATCATGTTAGAAAATACGATACAGGCAATAGAGTAAGATACATGAACTGCTGAAAGAAAATATACGCTGTAAAAGAGATAGCTGTAATGAAATATCTACTGTATATAGAGAACTGTAAGTGACTAGTGATGTAGAGCATAAGATAGGCATGTGAATGGCTGGACTTATACATGATTACACTACGGAGTTTGTACATGATTACACTACTTTGGAATTATTCACATGTCCACTTCTACTCCCCCGTTTTCCCCAATCAATACACAAGGATCTATACAAGTTACGTTATTGTACATGATATCACATGGGGCCCATGAAAGGGTGCACATGATTGTATACATGAGAGCTCAGTAAACATGAGAGTACATGATCACATGAGTGTACATGAATAATGGAAGCATATGAGTACATGATGATAGTAAAACACACATAACATGAAGTACCCGATGCTCCCGAGGGGGATAACATCTCATGTAAAGATCCATATAGTACCAATCCGTGTTACCAACGTGACAGCAACAAGTAAAGTAATCTAGAGCGAGAAGTAAAGCCTGAACAAGTATGAAACGGTCAGAGAATGTACTCGCCTGATAACTGAATGTCTGAAGAGGATATACTGTCTGAGGAGAGGTGTATGGCTCCTAGTCAGAGCAATACAAGTCACAAAGTATCCACAATGATAAAAATAAAGTATACAATGCATACTATATGATTCTAGGTCAAACTGGTCAAAAGTCAACTCTTGGTCAACTCTAATAGTCAAACTAAGTCACAGGAAGTCATACTAGGTCAAATAAGGTCAAACAAGATCAAACAAGGTCAAACAAGTTTAATCTAGGTTAAAGTCAACTCCTGGTCAACACTCTAATCAAACTAGTCAAATACTAGTCAACATGATCAATCTGGATCAAGTCTAGATCAAACTTAGACCAACTAAGGCATTGGTCAAACAAGACTAGTCAGTTAGGGTAATTAGGTCAAACATGGTCTGACTAGTTGAACTAGTCATTTATTAGGTCAATTAGGTCATGGTTTGACCAATAGTTGACTTTAGTCAACCATGGTCAACAATGGTCAACTCTAAGTCAAAGCTAGGTCAACACTAGTTAACTAGTTAGGGTTCTAGTCAAACTAGTCAACTAGTTGTTTTAGGTCATTCCTAGTCATTTCTAGGTGAACTAGGTCAATTTTGACCTATAGTTGACTTTGGTCAACTTTCAGTCAACAAGGGTCAACAATGGGTTTTTGGGTCATTAGGGCTAGCCCCAACCATAGGCCAATAACCCTGGCCATAGGCCAATAATGGGTTTTCTCATATAACCTAAAACTAAAAAGTCACATATATATATATATATATATCTACATATATAGATATATACTATCCATATACCCAAAATAGGAATAACATATATAATACACCCACATGTATATAATACACTACATATACATATAGAGACCTAATACCAATATACATATATATATCATGTATATATATATATACAATACATATATATAACTATATATATTTCATATATATATATAGGGAAGGGAAAAGAAGAGTGAGAGAGAGAGACTGTGAGAGAGTAGACAGTGAGGGAGAGAGAGAACCCGTAAACAGGGGGGGGTTTCCAGAACCTGGAACCAAATACCCCCAAACACACACATAACAGAATACATATATACATATATATGTATATACATATAACTATACACACACACTACCAAAACTCCTCAAAATCGACCCACACCCACAAATACACATATACTTCACATCTACACACTAAAATACACTAGTCCTAAGTATAAATCATTAACAAAATCGAATCGAAATTCGATTTCTAAAAACTAGAAATAATCCCAAAAACTGTGACAGTGCACAGTGCACTCGAATGGGGAAATTCGAATACACACAACCTAATCGAGCTAAGACTCTCAACCAAGGGTTGGTAACTGACACCCCGTAGATACTCTAGTGTCCTAGGACACTGACACGACACCACGACACGAAATAATGTGTTCAAACACTCAAAAATATCACACGGGTAAATTCCTGATACACCCACGCGTGCACAGCGTCGTGCACGCGTGCAGTTCACTCTAGGACACGACACACGTGTCCATGTGTCTCGTGCTCGTGGGGGAAAGTTCGCCTAGGGGTCTACTAGGTGTCCACTAACCTGATTCGTGTCCAAGTGTCCGCATGTCCGAGTTCTACGTGCGTATCAGAGAGGTCTGAACGCGTGTGCTGTGCCAGTGTACGACCCGTGCGAGTGGATTTTCACCCTCGACACGACACGTCGTGACACAAGACTTTAGGGGTGTCTTATCAGACACTGCCCCTAGGTCTGTGCCAAGTGGCACGTGTCCACGTGTCGTGTCGTGTCCACACGAGGGGTCTGGTAGCAGGGGAGCTACGCAGTGCCTCGTGCACAAGTGTCGGGGGTTCGTGTACTTCACACGTGGCACGTGGGGCCACGTGCTCCTGTCAGGGGGTAGGCCTAGGGTCTAGGTGTGTGTCCATGTGTCTGTATTGTGTCCACGACACGTGTGGACACAATACAAAGTGTCAAACACTTGGGATTTAACAGTGTACACAATATTGTTTTACAGTATGTTCGTATCCTGTTTTGGACACGGACACGACTCGAGGTGTGCTCAGGGTTATGGTTCTATGACCTACACCTATAGAGCTAAAAACTTGTTCAAATAGTTTTCAAAAATAATAACATTTAATTTACAGAGGCAATTCACCAAACACTTGAATTAAAACCTAGATACGTGTCCGATACGGACACCAAACCGACTCTAACCTTCACCAAATTTTTACCCACAGTACCCTAGTACCTAGATGCATGCTAATACGAAGAGAAAACACAATTTTAACAAGGTTTATGGGCATTTACCTATTTGTGCAAAAATCCTTGAAAACACCCAAGTAGGGGGGGTGTTCTTCCTCTTGGTGATGCCCAAAAGCTTCCAAATTCCTTGATAGCAGGCCCTAACTAGTACCCTCTAGTGTAGGGGAGTCCAATGCAAGAAACTAGAGGTGATTTGGATCAATATTGATCAAGTTATCAAGGTTTGATGAAAAATGGAATTTCTAGGAATTAAATTCATGTAAATCATTCATGAATTAATTCAATGAGGTTTTATAGAATTGTGGGCTGCCAAGGGGGGTCCTTGGCTGCCATGGGGGGGTAGGGGAGGTGTCCTTGGCTTTCTTCTAGGCTAAGGCAAGACTTTAGGTAAAGGTTTAAGATATTTTGCATGGTTTAAGCAAAATATCAAATAAAGGTGACTAGATATTTATTTCACTTTATCCCATGACCAAATATCATTCCTCTTAGTCATTCTAGGTTAGTGGCTAACCTCTAGATTAGGGCTAAACTAGGTTAGAAGCTAACATGACACTTAACAATAATTAAACAATAATAAAAACACATAAACCTAAATAATTCCAAATAATTTCTAGAAAATTACCAAAATACCCTTTTGGCCAAAAACCACTAATTTGGTGTTCTAAGCCTATGGCTAAGCTCTCATGGTCATGGCAACTTCTAGGTTAGAGAAAACCAGGGTTTACACTAAGTTATACTAACCAAAATCACAAAGTCATAAGTCATGACTTTAGAAAATAGTTTTAAATCAAACTAAAATTTATCAAAAATCATGTCATGACTAAAATACCATTATTAATTAATAAATTAATAAAATTTCAAAAATAACCAATTTTCAGAAAAGTGGGTGTTACATTACTTGTGATATATACTCTTATGATCACAGAGTCTTCCTTGAATCCTTATCCCATACATTGGGTTTCCTAGAATCCCCATTTATGACATCCATGTACCACCCTTCGGGGGCTTTGCATGAAATCATAACATAACCTGGTTGGATCCTTGTGTATTGATTGGGGGTACGGGGGAGTAGAAGTGGACATGTGAATAATACACCAGTAGTATCTTATCAGAATTATTCCGTAGTGTCTTATCAGAATCATCCTATGCCATTCACATGTCCATGTTGTACTCTGACTCACTAGCCATATGTTAGCTCTTTATTTATATTAGATATTTCTATTACTGCTTTCTCTCCCTGTTTACATACTGCACTTCTTTCAGTACTTGTATCTTACTTTACTGTATGATTATATCTTCTAACCTGCTATGAACTGTTGAGATGTACTGTACTCGCTCCTGTCCTAACTGGACCTGTTGAAATATTACAGAGGACGAGAAGGAGGCCTGCCTGAACACTTTCTATGGGGCAGCCTTAGATGACACCTGCGAGCTGGACCCTCAGGAGGACCCAGCTTTGGCTGAGGATATCACCTCGATTACCTAGACTAGATTAGTTAGGCTTATCTTCTTTTATGTAGTCTTGAGGCATGTTTTAGCTAGACTTTATTTGGAGTTCAGAGTTGTATATATTCTTTCATTCTGTATCTGAGACCATGTACTTCTGGATATTGCTGGGATTATCTTAGACTACTTTTCATCTATTTATTTTCTTGAGTTCTATTTCATATCGTGCTATGTCTTCCATAGTTGTGATTTAGTTTTACTGCTATGTCACCCCCATTCGGGGAGTATAAACTGTTTAGAGATTTATTGCTAGTTGATTGTAGACCTAGGACAGCTTTCTACCGTCAACACTGCGGTGTAGGCTGGACGTACCCACGTCTCGTGCCCTTACTCTAGGGTACGGATTATGACATGTTTTTAGTGGTAGCCCATGCAGGTCCTGCACTAGAAGTGTAGTGGTATTCGAATTAGAGTATCACTACAGCCTACAGTAGGATATAGGACATTAATTTTAAGGTACTCAATCACTTTAGGAAAAAATTCTTTTATTGCCATCTAAATTCTTATTGTCAACTGATCCTTTGAATTTTTAACTGTCCGCCTTTGTTATTTTCTTCTTTCTCAGGAATTGATACTCTTGTTTATCTATCTTCAGGATGGTAGAGACTCGATCACAACGTGCCATTCATGAGGATGCTATAGAGGGGACTGCTACCTCTCAGCCAGTACAGCGAGGCCAGGGGACTGCAGCTCCTGCCACCTCTGCTCGTATTGAGACCTCGGCAGCCGCAGCAGGGGGTATGCATCCACCGACTCGGAGGCAGGACCCAGTCATTCCAGAGGATCCTTTCCAGCAGCCACCGCCTCCAGGATACGTGGACACAGCACAGATGTTCATGTACTTCCAGCAGTTCATGGACCGACAGCAGGCTCGACAGGACAGGGGCATGGAGCTGGCCCTTACGACGGTCGCAGCTCGACCAGTGGTTCAGCAGCCGAGGACACCGAGGATCGAGCAGTTTCAGAAGATGAGCCCCAGAGACTTTCTGGGGACCGAAGGGATCCTATATGTCGATGAGTGGATCGAGCATATAGAGGAGATCTTTCGCTTGGCCAGGATACCAGCAGATCTTCAGATCGAGGCCGCAGCTAGCCGGATGCGGGATCTTGCTCGCACCTGGAATCAGTCAGACCCCAGGGTGGGGGTACCTGGGCAGACTTGGGAGCAGTTCAAGGGCTTCTTCAAGAAGAAGTTCTTCCCAGATTCAGCACTTAGAGCCTTGGAGTCGCAGTTCTAGAGCCTAGTCCAGGGGAGCCTTTCAGTGGAGGAGTACGCTGGGGAGTTCGGCCGCCTCGGCAGGTTTATAGAGGGCTTGAGTGAGACGGCGAAGGCCCAGAGGTTCCGGAAGGGTCTAATCAAGGAGGTCAAGTCCTTGACCAAGGGCAACCGGGATGCCACGTTCGAGGAGATCTTGACGGGAGCCTTGTTGGCAGAGGATGATCTTGAGCTTAGGCTCAAGAGGGGGAGAGACCCAGTTAGGGGCAGCTGCAGCAGTGGGGGCCAGGCCAAGAGGCCCCACTTTCAGCACCAGCAGCTGAGGCAGTTTCAGCCGCATCCGATTTAGCAGAGGCCAGTTCATCAGCAGCAGCAGTCGAGACAGCACCAGCAGGGCCAAAGGCAGGTTATCACTTGTGTCTACTGCAAAAAGCCCGGGCATATCGCCAATGAGTACCGGAAGAGGCTGGGCCAGTGCCTAGTGTATGGTTCAGCAGACCACCAGATGAGGGAGTGCCGCATAGCACGAGCAGGCCCGGAAGAAGGAGCCAGGGCTCCAGCAGGCCAGCAGAGGGGACCAGCCCTACCGACGCAGCAGCAGAGGTTCGTCCAGCACCAGCAGCAGGCCATGGGAGGCCAGCAGGGGCGAGCTTTCGCCATGGTAGCAGAGGATGTAGAGGCGATCGGAGAGCTGATTGCAGGTTCGATCCTTCTCTACTCCAGTCCAGCATTTGCATTATTCGATTCCGGTGCTTCGCATAGCTTTATATCAGTATCTTTTACGATTAGACACAGTATCATAGCTGAATCGTTGCCTAGGACTTACAAGATCACGACCGGGGGTGGTATTATCCTCGTGAGTGATGTTTGTAAGGGTCGGAGAGTAGTTTTGGGAGGCCGTGAGTTAGAGGTGAGCCTGCTCGTAATGCCATTGCCGAACTACGATATAGTACTAGGCATAGATTGGTTGAGCAGGCACCATACCAGTATTGATTGCAGAGGGGGTAGAGTTCTCTTCAGAGCGCCGGGGGAGCCAGAGTTCGAGTACTCCAGACGTCAGGCAGAGCAGAGCAGCGGAGTTTTCTGTGGAGTCTCGGTCGAGGAGCAGACGATTCCATACCCCTTGATAGCAGATTATATGGATGTTTTCCCAGAGGAGTTGCCGAGATTGCCACCAGACAGAGACATAGAGTTCTCGATAGACTTGTTTCCAGGAGCGAAACCCATCTCTCAGCATGTCTATCGGGTGAACAACAGCGAGCTGGTGGAGCTGAAGAAGCAGATGGATGAGCTACAGGACAAGGGCTTTATCCGCTTGAGTTCGTCGCCATGGGGTACACCAGTATTGTTCGTGCCGAAGAAGGATGGGTTAGTACACATGTGTATTGACTATAGGGCACTCAACAACCTCACGATCAAGAACAAATACCCACTGCCGCGGATCGACGATCTATTTGACCAGTTGAGCGGAGCTCGGGTATTTTCCAAGATTGATCTGAGGTCGGGATATCACCAGGTGAAGGTGAAGAGGGAGGATATTCCCAAGACCGCTTTCAGGACACGGTACGGACAGTTTGAGTTTTTGGTTATGCCGTTTGGGCTAACCAATGTACCAGCAGTGTTTATGAACCTTATGAACAAGGTGTTCCACCAGTATTTGGATCAGTTTGTGGTGGTGTTCATTGACGATATCTTAGTATATTCCAAGACTGAGGAGGAGCACGAGGAGCATTTGAGGATCGTGCTGGAGACTCTCAGGAAGGAGCAGCTTTATGGGAAGCTCTCCAAGTACGAGTTCTTCTTGGACCGGGTAGACTTCTTGGGGCATGTGGTGACTGGAGATAGTATCTCAGTTGACCCCAAGAAGATTGTAGCAGTTGAGGCATGGGCAGCGCCGACTTCAGTTGCAGAGATCAGGAGTTTCCTGGGGCTGGCAGGATATTATCGGAGATTTGTGCAGGATTTCTCCCGGATTGCAGAGCCGTTGACTCGGTTGACCCGGAAGGATGCTGAGTTCGTTTGGTCAGAAGAGTGTCAGGCAGCTTTTGATGAGTTGAAGAAGCGGCTTACGACAGCTCCAATTCTGATATTGCCTTCAGGATCAGGTGGTTTCACTATTTATAGTGATGCTTCAGGGAAGGGACTGGGTAGCGTCTTGCAGCAGCATGAGAAGGTGATTGCCTATGCTTCTAGGCAATTGCGTTATCATGAGAAGAACTACCCTACCCACGACCTGGAGCTGGCAGTAGTAATTTTTGCTCTGAAGCTGTGGAAGCATTATCTGTATGGTGAGAGGGTGGAGATCTTCACAGATCACAAGAGCTTAAAGTATGTGTTCACTCAGAAGGAGTTGAACATGAGACAACACAGATGGCTAGAGTTGACGAAGGATTTTGACATCCTACTTCAGTATCACCCCGGAAAGGCCAACGTGGTCGTCGATGCCTTGAGTAGGTATCCGACAGCCATGTGTTTGACCATGGATCGGCATTTGCTTGCCGACCTAGAAAGCCTTGGGATTGAGGTGATCGTGCCCGGAGTGCAGATGCAGTTATGGGGGATGCAGATTCAGTCAGACTTGGTGGAGAGGATCAAGTCAGCACAGTTTAAGGACGTTGCTCTGCGGTGTCTCCGGGATCAGGTTCGAGCAGGATTACTGGAGGGTGAGTTTTCTCTTGCAGAGGATGGTGCCTTGAGGCACGGTTCCAGATTATGTGTGCCCAGCAGAGATCTCAGGGAGCAGGTTATGCAGGAGGCCCACAGATCTCAGTACTCTATACACCCGGGTGCCAACAAGATGCACCGAGATCTGCGGGAGCATGTTTGGTGGTCAGGGATGAAGCGGGAGGTGGCTCGCTTCGTGGCTAGGTGTTTGGTCTATCAGCAGGTCAAGGCTGAGAGACAGAGGCCCGGTGGATTGTTGCAGCCGCTGTCCATTCCCGAGTGGAAATGGGAGCATATCGCGATGGACTTCGTTTCAGGATTGCCGCGTACTCGAGGAAGGAAAGACGCGATTTGGGTCATTATTGTCAGGTTGACCAAATCGGCCCACTTCTTACCATTCAAGGTGGGTACGTCTACAGAGAGGCTGGCGGAGATGTATATGCGGCAGATAGTCAGGATTCACGGAGTTCCATTCAGCATCGTCTCAGATCGGGATAGTCGTTTTACTTCCCATTTCTGGAGGAGTCTGCAGACCAGCTTGGGCACTCAGCTCAAGTTTAGTACTGCATACCACCCCCAGACGGACGGACAGTCAGAGCGGACTATTCAGACACTTGAGGATATGTTGCGGACGTGCGTCCTGGACTTTGGAGGTTCCTGGGAAGATCATCTTCATTTGGTGGAGTTTACCTACAACAATAGTTTCCAGGCCAGCATTGAGATGTCACCTTTCGAGGCTCTGTACAGGCGTAGGTGTCGTACACCCTTATCTTGGGATGATGTTGGTAAGCGAGCTTTTCTGGGGCTAGAGATGGTTGTTGATGCAGCCGAGAAGGTAAAGCTCCTCAGGGATAGACTTCGCGTGGCGCAGGACAGACATCGGTACTGGGCCGATAGCCACCGGAGGCCATTGGAGTTTGAGGTACAGATTAGAGTAGGATTAGATTTAGGTTTGTTTGTTTGTAATTTTTGATCATGTTTGTTTATTATAATTAATTGAGACCTTGCTTGTGATTAGGTCGGCCCTTTCGTTATCAGCAGGAAGAGAGTCGGTGACGTTGCATACAGGCTAGACTTGCCGCCTGTACTAGTGGGGGTATATACGGTACGTGGCTGACCCTAGCCATGTGCTCGATCATTCAGAGATAGAGGTTGGGCCTTCTCTCAGCTATCCAGAGCAGCCAGTAGAGATTCTGGATCGACGGGAGAAGGTTCTGAGGAACCAGGTGATACCCTTGGTACGCGTCGCATGGAGGCATCATTCTCCAGGAGAGTCTACCTGGGAGCGGGAGGATGAGATGCGCGAGCGCTACCCTTATCTTTTTGGACCGTGAGGTATGCTTTCTATCCTTCTCATCAGTTGTATTTCGCCTTTCAATTTCGAGGACGAAATTCTTTTAAGGAGGGTAGATTTGTCACTACCATATTTCTAGTGTGAGGGTATTTTTGACATTTTTGGGATAATTTAAATTTATTAGAATTTATTTAAATTTTTGGGAATTTTTAGGAATTATTTTGGAATTGATTGGTGCTAGTTTTAGACATTGACTCATGTTGACTTAGGAGGCTGTCCTATAGGCTAACCTAGGTCAGGACTATTTGGTTAGGTTAAAAAACCCTAGTATGACCTAAGTTAGTGAATTCAAGCTCATTAGAATTATTTTGAGGGAATTTGGAGTTAGTTGGATCTAGGAATGACTTGTGAAATCACAAGTCATGATCATGACTTAAAACCTTAGAGGCTCAACACAACCTAGTGAAACCCTAGTCCAACCTCACTTGGCCGGCCATCTAGCTTAACCTAGGGATTCCCCCACTATAAAAGCCCTCCTAAAATCTAGGGCTAGCCTCTTCTTTAGGAATTTATTGCAAGAGAAGAAATAGATGAGTCTCCATGTTTAAAAACCCATAAAAAATCTATTGTAGATCCTTTTTCTCCCAAAAAAGTTGCATTGAATCCTAATATTAATGTTCTTGCTGCTATTTGAGTTTTATTTCAGTTTGAGGTTGTTTTGATTGGATTGGGATATCAAGAGAGGAGCTCACAAAGAGGGGTTTTTCTTGAAGGTTCAACAATAGGTAACTTTCTCATTTCTCCATAGATTTTCAATTTCTCTTCATGGTTAGGAAGCCCTAGGAGTCCACTAAGTGTCTGTATAGGTTTCGTGTCAGGTATCATAGGTTTCGTGTTCGTTCTGGACACGTATCAGAGTCGGCCTTAAGTGTTTGTCGAAATGCCTCAAAGGGCATTTTGATTTTATTCGTACAATATTTTTGAATAGAAAATTAAGTTTTATCATTTATTATTGATTTATAATCTTCTGTGGTGATTATAGTATCGATTTGTGTCAAATTCACGGCTTGGACACGCGCCGCACACCGCGCGCACACGCTACAGGGATCCCCTGCTGTTCGGGGGTTGTGCCGGACACGACACGGCGAGTCTTGACACAAGATTTTGGGAGAGTCTCGGGGCACCCACTGACATGCCATGTGTCAAATTTTGTGGGCCCACGTGGCGTGTCGAAGGATTTATTGACAGTGCACTGGTCGCCACTGTCAGTCCCAGGCCGAGTTTCTCGACACTGATACGGCCCTATTACTATGGACACGACACCCTAGGACTCAGTACAGGTGCTTGGAAACTTAGCTGGACACTAGGTGTACCTACTGAAATGAGCACGAGACATAGTAGTGTCCTGTGTCGTGCACACGACGCGAGTGCACGTATGCACGAGACAGTGCACTGTTGTGTCTGTTGTGAGTTTTCCTTGTTCTGGACACGTCGTGTCCACTTAGGTGGACACCATTGCATTGTGGGACACATATATAATATATATTTTGGTTACCAACCATTAGTTTAGTAAATTAGGTCGAATTGGTTGGTTAAACTCATTTTCCCAATTTTCTTCCTGATACGTGTTATGAACAGATTTTCCAGTTTTTCAATCCGAACTTGAGCAGTCTTTTTGACCTATTTAACTGATGAGAAATGTTGGTTTTAGTCTCTAATATGGTTCCCCTATATGTTATCTATCTATGGGTCAAATTTGGGTGATTTTGGTTTGGTTTTGAATGCAAATGGGGGCTTGATTGTTGTGGACTGAACTGTCATGGTCTGGACAGTTGGGGTATGTGCTGAATTGATTTCCTTTTGCCTACTTCTGAGAAAACCTAAACTGTTAATGAATGATTTTTTCTTCCTTCTCCTTAACTGTCCAGAAATGGACTGCTACTCTTTCCCTCTACACACACATGACACTATCACCTAGGGTTTACTCCCACACACACACATTCACTCTAGCCTACCACTCACACATACACATGTATCACTAATGACACACACACACACAAGTTTCAGTCTATACAATCCTATCCCTGTCACTTTGTAACAGTCCATACATGCACACTTTCCCTCTTTCACTTCTTCACATGTACACTTCACTTTTCACTCTCACAATCACACAACACTTTAGCACAACACATTAACACCTCTTTCACTCTCTACACTCTCAATATTTTCTACCACCCTATATGTATATCCTATTCTTCTATGTGAATACTAGCTAATAGGTAATTTATGTATATATATAATGTTATATATAATATAGTGTGTGTATTTACTACATATAGGTAATATACATAAATACATATGTTATGTATTAGGTTATGTAAACATATCAATAGTGTATTGTTTAGATATAGTTTGGCATGGTGTATGTGTTTGGTTTGGCCTAGATAGTATAGCCTATGGCCTGTATGTGAGTCAGTTGACTAGTGAGCCTAGTTGGGCTTGTACAGCCTTGTTAGACCTAGAATAGACTTGCTAGACCAGTAAAGACTAGTTTAACCTAGTGTGGACTTGTTAGACCTAGTTTGACCATAATTGACCTAGTTTGACTTCTAGGGTTGACCAGAGTTGACCAAGAGTTGACTTTGGCCCAGATTTACCTAGAATCATGTAGAATGCATAGCAGGACTTTATTTTACCATTTTGGACTTGTTGTGACTTGTGCTGTTCTGATTAGGAGCCAGACACCACTCCTCGGACAGTACTTTCATATTGGACACTCAGATACCAGGCGAGTACATTCTTTGATCATTTTATATCTTGTTTAGAATTATTTCCTGCAGTACTACATGTTCTGTGCGTTTCACTTATATGGTGTATCACTATGCTTCATTGGTTCACTGATTACTTATGACATATACTCTTATGATCACAGAGTCTTCCTTGAATCCTTATTCCATACATTGGGTTTCCTAGAATCCCCATTTATGGGACATCCATGTACCACCCTTCGGGGGCCTTGCATGGAATCATAACATAACCTGGTTGGATCCTTGTGTATTGATTGGGGTACAGGGGAGTAGAAGTGGACATGTGAATAATACACCAGTAGTATCTTATCAGAATCATTCCGTAGTGTCTTATCAGAATCATCCCATGCCATTCACATGTCCATGTTGTACTCTGACTCACTAGCCACATGTTAGCTCTTTATTTATAGTAGATATTTCTATTACAATTTTCTCTTTCTGTTTACATACTGCACTTCTTTCAGTACTTGTATCTTACTTTACTGCATGATTATATCTTCTAACCTGCTATGAACTGTTGAGATGTACTGTACTCGCTCCTGTCCTGACTGGACCTGTTGAAATATTACAGAGAACGAGGAGGAGGCCTGCCTGGACACTTTCTACATGGCAGCCTTAGATGACACCTGCGAGCTGGACCCTCAGGAGGACCCAGCTCTAGCTGAGGATATCACCCCGATTGCCTAGACTAGATTAGTTAGGCTTATCTTCTTTTATGTAGTCTTGAGGCATGTTTTAGCTAGACTTTATTTGGAGTTCAGAGTTGTATATATTCTTTCATTCTGTATCTGAGACCATGTACTTTTGGATATTGCTGGGATTATCTTAGACTACTTTTCATTTATTTATTTCCTTGAGTTCTATTTCATATTGTGCTATCTCTTCCATAGTTGTGATTAAGTTTTACTGCTATGTCATCCCCATTCGGGGAGTATAAACTGTTTAGAGACATATTGCTAGTTGATTGTAGACCTAGGACAGCGCTCTACCGCGGACGCTGCGGCGTAGGCTGGACGTACCCACGTCTCGTACCCTTACTCTAGGGTGCGGGTCGTGACACATGATAAAGAAACCTGACAAATTTCCTTGCTTAAGTATTCACAAGTTATAACATTAGTGTATAATGTATGTAGATTCTCAAATAGCTACAATGTAGTCACACATGTTGCACGAATACGGTTATGGGTATGGGTACGGACATGATAGGGACACCAGTTTCCTGTGCAACATGGGTAACATTGATCAGATGTTTCTGTACTGTTTGGTCAAAAGAGAACCTGTTGACCCAAACCGGATCACAGTCAACCTAATCTTGACAATTAACAAAATAATATTTGTTATAGTCCAATTTGACACATCAGGCTCAAAATCAATCTACTCATCTCATTGGTTCAAGATCACAGATGCTTGGAGTTTTTACTATTTTGTGTATACTGGAAGTCTGTATTTTTATTATTCTTGAGTATAGGAGGATGTACGTTGGGTCATACTGAGCACTTTGTGCTAGCCATAGCTTGATAGGTTCACTTAGCCCAAATCCCAATCAACCCATTCATCCAAAGCCCACAAAAGAACATTCTGTTAAGAGATGACAGAGTTCGGGCCGAACTCTGCCTCGTACAGAGTTCGGGCCGAACTTGGTCCCCTAAAATTTAGGATGATGATTTTTAGGTATTGCTCACTTCTAGTTGTCCAACGGCCAAAAATTTGAATTATTTATACTGAATTCTGGCCGAATTCTGCCTCCCCCGAACCCTATAAATAGGCCTTGGTTTCTCTCATTTAAAATCATCCACTCTTCTCTTTGTCCTCTCTTACATAGCCTATACATTCAAGAGCCTTACCTTCCCATCCACGTAGCATTCGAACTTCCCAACCTTCCAAGTTGCTTGGTACGATCCAGCAAGAAGTTTAAAGTGCAAGAAGTTGTAAGTCACTTGGAAAAGTCTAAGTTTTGCCAAAGCGATCATTGAAAGAAGTTTGGCGTGCTCTTCTGTGAAAAGGCACGTGGTTGTAACCCTATTTCACAAATAATGGATTTCAATTCTGCGCTAGAGTTCTCAGGCCTGGACTAGTCCTCTACGAGGGAAACCAGGTTAAAAATCTTGTTGTGTTTGTGCTTGCTCTCTACTCTTTATTTTCGTATTTATTTTACTATAATTATTTAATTGGTGAAGAGAGTTTAATTTTTAATTGATCATTTTTGATATAAACTCTATTCACCCCCCTCTGGAGTGGCCAACTTGTTCTTCAGAACCAATACTTGGTTGTTTCAGTATCACATATTTCTGTTGCAGTTTTAAATTATATATAGTTGCAATTATAGTGAGAAACTTTACATGATTGAAAATTTAGCTAGCCTTCAGATTCTTTACATGATTTATACATGTTTATGAATTATAGTTTCAATATGGATAGCCTTACAGTTCTTCTCGAGTGATTCAAATTGTCTCGAGTTGTATTGATAATCCTGTCATAGTAAGTTGATACTTTGTGTTCTTGTTCTCTTAGGAACTTGCTAAAAATGAAGGGTGGATATGCATGCTGTGAATAGGAGCTGTGGATATGGAAGGAGTTGGCCCATTGGTCATATGGTCAAACTGATTTTAATAATTGATCAAACTCTGTCTGGATATATGAAGCTAGTCAGGATGTATCGGACTCTTGGACATGATCAAGAACAGCTATCTACACAGTTCAAGACCGAAGCAATGTTTGCCTGTTCGAGTCTTTATTTATTCAAGCAATGTTTTTTTTCATTTTACTGAGTTTAGGAATACGTTGTACACCGAGTCGTACTGGCAAATAGGCTATTCTAAAATATTTTCAAAATACTTTTAAAAATGTCCTTTGTTTCGAAAAACATTCATTTAAACAAAAGCTTCAAAAATGTTTTCAAAAAGGTTTTCAAAAATTCCCAAAAAATATTTTTAAAAACCTAACCTAACCCCGACAGAACTCGTCCAGAGTTCGGCCAGAGTTCGGCCAGAGTTCGGTTGGTGGCCGTTTGATTTTTGAATTCTTCTGAACTTGGTCCTCCTGCAGTTGCGGATTTGACCGAGATTTTCTCATAGAGTTCTGTCCAAATTCTGCCCGAATTCTGCCAGAATTTTGTCTTTGGAATTCCTATAAATAGAGAAGGATTTCGATCATTTCAACTCACTCATTCAATTTCAATCTTCTCTCTATCTAAAGCATTCAGTCTTCCAAAGAGTTTTCTTGAGCTTTAAATTTCAGATCCCAAGCCAATTACAATCCTCTAGTCGATTTGCCAGTACGGTGTGGTCTAGAAGTTTCTGAGAGATTGTAATCAGAAGGCTTGATTGAAGAATACCTCTTCACATTTAAAGTTGGACGAGTTCTTCATATCAAAGCTCGCGTTGTAGAAGTTGCAAGGACTTCGTAAGAAAACTTGCGGTTTTGCCAATAGTGGATTCAACTGGTAGTAAGAGTTCTACCGACTGGATTAGTCCTCAACAGAGGAAAACCAGTATACATCGCTGTCTTTGCGTTTGCTTTCTTATCTCTACCTTTACATTAATTAATTGTGATTATTATTCTGTGATCTTGCTGCTAATATTTTTTAATTAGCATTTTTCTGCTGCCAACTCTATTCACCCCCCTGTAGAGTATTGTGCTTTACGATTTCGTTCCTACAGAAGGATGTGCTCCGATATGGTTTGCTACTTTCTTGGTTTCATTTTGTAGTTTTGGTGGATTATGTTTCGTGGCTGTGACAAGTGATGGTTGTTTGTGGTTTGGATGTAATTAAGTTGTATGGAAACAACAGATGTGGGATGTGTACTTTATGGTTGGCTTATGTCGTGGTTGGACAAGTGAGGAATACATGTGGTGGGACAGCTATTTCAGTTTTTCTTGTATGAACAATACAGTTTATTAATATAAAATTTGGGTTTTATAGTAATTTGATGTGTGCAGCTTCTGGATTGATATAATGTGTGGTTGATTAATATTATATAATTCTTGATAGAATTTTGGCATGCTTATCTTGATGGTACTCTGGATAGCTTCTCTTGACGGTTGTCATACGTCAACTTTAATTCATATCATGCTGCACAATATAGCCGTGAATTAGTGCTTTTCATGACGGGTTTTATCCGTCAAAACAAATGCTTTTATTGACGGCTAAAGACCCTCAACTAGGCCGGAGTCACGAAAAGTTTTTGCCTATGTTGAGAGGTCCTAAAAAGAGCTATCTTGACAGCTAAAAATAGTCAAGAAAACTACATAAAATGACGGCAAAAACCCGTCAAGAAAAGCCCTGTCAGGGACCGTCAAGAAAAGGGGGAGACTTTTCTTGACTCCGGCCTAGTTGACGGATCTGCAACTGTCAAGATAATCATTTCTTGACAGGGATTCACCGTCAAGAAAAGCCCTTATTCTTGTAGTGTATACACAAGTATAGCTACCATCGGCCAGCCATGTCACTAGAACCTTGCCTTGAGTTACTCGTTCTCCTCTCAACCCTCAAACTACTATTGGAACCTTCTAGCCATCTGAATTTGAGAATTATTAGGGTTTTATCCTTAGTTAAAATGCCAACCTAGGAGACTATCTATTTTCAAGAAACCAATTGTTGGGAGTCTCTAATTATTTGCTTGAAGCTTGCTTTAACTAGCAGCCCTTAAGCCTTAAGCCAACCTTTTTTTCGACCAAAGCCCATAGTTTAGACATGAGATGAATAGACAAAGGTAAGGACAATCATTTACCATGACGATGGTAGACACCCATCTCGAGATTGGTTTCCAACAAATATTACCCTAGTTATGTAAATTTTATTTTTAAGTCCTAACTAGCATGGGAATACCATAGTCACTAGCTTAGCCAATACCATAGCTTAAATATCCTGTCATATTATGATCTACAAGTTATTAACAGCAATACATGATTACTACAGCCCATACCACTAGAACCCTTGTGACAATAGTCTGACAAGATTGACACAAATAGAAATTCACGACTTAGTTGTTAGAAATCTCTTCATATGATTTGCCTTAGAGTTGGTTGCCCCATCGATAACTCTTGTATACTATGGACAAGTAGATCATTCTATTTTATCAACCATGTGTCATTGTACACACTTGTTTTCTATTTATTTAGGAACGATCCTTGACTTGACTTATATCTACCGTATCTCGTTACGCCATGCCTTATTCTTTATTACAAGAGTCGAGGTACAATATCCGGACTTTAGAATTCTTCTAACCTCATTATTCCTCAAACTATATCCTAGCTTCTAAGGCAATTAGACTGTAATCCTTCTAAAATTTTGGGATATACGAGGATTACCGATTGATTAGAATAATTTTCATTATGATGATAATTAGTGCCACATGGAATCCCCCTTTCCATTTAGATCATTTTGTGTCCCCGGCCGTGTCATTAATATTCGGAGCATGATACTAGCTGTTACCTCCCAAAAAATTCCATATACAAGATCTAGACGAGTCCACCTTCATCTAGGTATATCATGTCCCACTTTCAAGGCTCAGCACAGAAAAGCTGCTGAAGGTGACTCAGACAGCAGTGAATCTGATGCTGAAGATCAAGCACTCCTAGCAAGGAAATTTAAAAGATTCATGAGATATGAGAAGAGAGCCAAAGAAAACAACAGCAGTAACAACTGGTATCAAGATGATGCTGTCTGCTATGGCTGCAAGAAGAAGGGACACATGAAGAAAGATTGTCCTACAAACTCATCATCAAGCAAGAAAAGCAACAGGTATAAAAAAGGGAACCTGAAGAAATCAACATCTCGGAGATATGCCAACACCAGCATATGGCATGAAAGTGAAGCCAGCGACTCAGAAGACGAATAATCAGAAGACGCTGCAAACGTATGCTTTATAGCATCCGATCAGGTACCTACTGAACCTGTAGTTGATACATATGATGACTTCACCTTTGAGCAATTAGGAGATGACTTCAGTGAACTGATAAGTGATTACAGGAAACTGCGTAGCAAATATCAGACCACTAAGAAGGTACTCAAAGAGTACAAAGGAGAAATATGTAGACTTACCGACCTACTAGCTGAGGTTAGAAATAATATTAGTGAGTCTGGTGAGCTTTCTTCTATCAAGCTCTTATTACACGAGACTACTAAGTCATCTAAAGAGAAAGACAAAGTTATTGACCAACTCAAAGAAGAACTTTCTAACGAGAAGAAAAGTCTTCAAAGTGCACAAATCAGAATGGAAATACTCACTTATGATTATACTAAGTTGTATGACACTTCCAAAAGATTGGAAATTAGGTTAGGAAAACAGCCTGAGACTGCTGCTTCCTTCCCTAACACGTGTCACTTACCGAAAAATCGGAACATTCCCAAACCAAACACTGTCAGACCTAACCCTATTAAACCTTTAACCCAAAAGGTTAAGCCCAAACAGGATTATAGGCATGCTTTCTTCTATACTAGAAAACCTAAACCTATCAATCATGCACACCACTCAGCTTTCAACACTCGACATGCACAATGTCATTATTGTGGCCTCATTGGTCATATTTCATCTGCATGTAGAATCAGAAAGCTTGTTGATTTAAATATTTATGCTTGGATACCAAAGGCTAACATTTCAGGACCCTACAAGAAATGGTTACCAAAAGTTTCATCTGCAAACTGTTTTGTAGGTGGAACACCTTTCACATACTAGAAGCAAATGGATCCTCGACAGCGGTTGCTCACGGCATATGACCGGTGACGCTACACTATTTGCAACACTGTCGAAGAAAAAGAAGGAAGGCTATGTCTCCTTCGATAATAACTTGAAAGGGTATATTATTGGTATCGGTGATGTTGGTAAGTCTCCCTATCCTATAATTAAGGATGTCTGTCTGGTTACCGAGTTGAAACATAATCTACTCAGCATAAGTCATTTAGCTGATCATGGTTATGGCATCAACTTTAGCAAAGACAAATGTACTATAGTTGATAGCTCAACTAGTAGTACTATCTTTGAAGGTATCAGGGAAGACAACATATATGTTTTCTATTTGTCGGAAGAAACTAATATTTCAGGTAGATGCTTAATGGCTAAAAGTGATGCGAGTCATCTGTGGCACATGAGACTCGGTCACGCAAATATGGGCACCATATCAAGATTATCCACAAAGAAGCTAGTACGCGGTTTACCGGACATAACATTCAAAAAGGATTCGGTATGCAGCCAATGTGAAAAGAACAAAGCTACAAAATCCACATTCAAGTCAGTAAACACAGTATGTACTACTAGACATCAACAATTGCTTCATATGGACTTATTTGGTCCTAGCAGAGTTGCTAGCCTCGGAGGTAAACTTTATGCTTTTGTAATTGTAGATGATTTCTTTAGATACACGTGGGTATACTTCTTGACACGCAAGAATGATACATTATTCGAATTTGTCGCCTTTTGCAAGAAAGTACAGAATGAAAAAGGTTACATGATTATTCGTATTAGAAGCGATCATGGTGGCGAATTCGAGAATGCAGAGTTTGAGCAATTTTGTGACACACGTTTTGTACACGAGTTCTCCTGCCCTAGGACTCCACAACAAAATAGAGTTATGGAACGTAAGAACAGAACTCTATCAGAAATCGCCAGAGTAATGTTAAACCAGTTTAGTCTACCCAAATATTTCTGGGCTGAAGCTGTCAATACAGCTTGTTTTATTCTCAATAGAGTTCTAATTCGACCCAAATCGAAGAAGACTCCATTTGAGTTATGGTTTGATAGAATTCCATCAGTTTCTTATTTTAGAATATTTGGTTGTAAATATTTTATTCTTAATACAAAAGACAATTTGGGAAAGTTTGACGAAAAGATCGACGAAGGTATATTTTTAGGTTATGCGGCCAAGAGCAAAGGATACAGAGTCTTCAACAAACGAACCATGATCATCGAAGAGTCAATCAACGTTACTTTTGATGAATTGAATCAAATGACTATCGATGACAATGACGAAGATCCAACTGTACCAAGCTCAATAACAGCTGATTCTCAACCAAGCTCAGCACTAGCTGATCCTCCTAGAGAAGATCCAGGAACCAGCTACCTTCAGAGTCTCCCGAAAAGATTAAAATTTACAACTGATCATCTAAAGGATTTGGTAATTGGTGACATTACCAAAGGTGTAAGTACTCGTATATCCAGTATAGATATTGTTTCTAGTGTTGCTTTTATTTTACAGCTAGAACCCAAAACTATTGATGAAGCATGTAGTGATAGTTTTTGGATAGATGTTATGCAAGAGGAATTAAACCAATTTGAACGGAATCAAGTTTGGGAACTTGTTCCCAAGCCTATTGATCGTCCGGTCATTGCCACCCGTTGGATATTCCGAAATAAGCTGAATGAGAATCGTTTAGTGACTTGTAATAAGGCTCGACTTGTAGCTCAAAGATACAATCAGGAAGAAGGTATCGACTACGATGAGACTTATGCCCCAGTTGCGAGATTAGAATCCATTCGCATGTTATGTGCATTTGCATGTTTTCATAATTTTAAATTATTTTAAATAGATGTCAAAAGTGCTTTTTTAAACGGTTTTATAAAAGAAGAAGTTTTTGTAGCACAACCTCCAGGTTTCACAGATTTTAAAAACTCTGATCATGTTTTCAAGTTGAAGAAAGCTTTATACGGTTTGAAACAAGCCCCTCATGCTTGGTATGATCGTCTAAGCTCTTTTCTACTTGACAACGGTTTTTCAAAAGGCAAGGTTGACACTACACTTTTTATTAAGTCCTTTAATGGTAAGATTTTTTTAATACAAGTCTATGTAGATGATATCATATTTGGATCTACTGATGAATCTCTGTGTCAAGAATTTTCTAAGTGTATGCAAAATGAGTTTGAGATGTGCATGATGGGAGAGCTGAAATTCTTTCTCGGACTGCAAATCAAACAAACTGACAATGGGACGTTCATAAATCAAGCCAAATACACAAAAGATTTGCTAAAGAAGTTTGATCTGGACAATGTCAAACCTATTGACACTCCGATGGCAACTTCAACAAAGCTTGATATTGATGAACAAGGCAAGCCGGTCGACACACGTAAGTATCGAGGTATGATCGGTAGTTTACTTTATTTAACTGCTAGTCGTCCAGATATAATGTTTAGTGTTTGCCTGTGTGCACATTTTCAAGCTAATCCAAAGGAATCACATCTGTACGCAGTTAAGCGTATCTTTCGATACCTTAAGGGCACTTCTTCTGTTGGCTTGTGGTATCCCAAAACTAAGTCCTTTGACCTTACTGGTTATTCGGATACAGATTTTGATGGATGCAAAGTTGATAGAAAAAGTACCAGTGGCACATGCCATTTCTTAGGCAAGGCTTTAGTCTCATAGTTTAGTAAAAAGCAAAATTCTGTAGACCTATCAACAACAAAGGCTGAGTATATCGCCGCAGGACGTTGTTGTGCTCAGATTTTGTGGATGAAACAAACCTTGGAAGACTATAATTTATTTTATACACACGTTCCCATTTTCTGTGATAACACGAGCACTATTAATTTGACTAAGAATCCTGTATGTCATTCTCATACTAAACATATCGAGATTAGACATCATTTTCTTAGAGATCATCATCAAAATGGAGATATTGACCTTGTATACATAGATACTGAGAATAAATTAGCTGACATTTTCGCAAAACCTCTAGCACAAGATCGTTTCAATTATTTACGTCGAGAATTAGGAATTTTGGACGTCAATAATGTTAATTGATTTTATTTTATGATTTTATTTCAATATGCAAAAATTGTGTTAGAGACAAGCTAATAAAGAGTCTGTCTGTCACCACAACTACGGTTGAAGCGAAGCGGTACTTAAGAGTTCCCCGGTGAACCTCCACCAGCTGGGACAGTACTCCTACAGCTAATCTGAAACAGTCGTTGTGTAATGACATTTAATCTATAAAATAATATTAATTATGTTAATTGAAGGTTGAAATTACTAATCTTTGAATTAAATATTTGAAATGAGCCAATGAAAAAGAAAGTGTTCCAAACCAAATCCAGGCGAATTCGGCCAGACTTCGGACCGAATTCGGCCCGAGTTCGGTTGAAGGTATCAGGTTATATAACCAGAACCTGAGAGCCTTTCTTCCTCATTGCTTCCAAACCACATCATCAGCAGCAGCAGCCGCGTGAGAGAACCCCCAAACCCTAGTTCTTTACCACCCCTTCTCTGCCAATCCAAGTGGTGAAATCAATCCAAACTTTGGATTCGTGCGAAGTTCGTCATTCTCTACAACATACTCAATTCTCGGAAGGTATAACTCCTTATTTCTCCTCCGTTTAATTTTGTGTTATTTCTTTTTTATTGTACAAATGGCACCTAAGGGATTTAACCCCTTTAAGAGGAAGAAGACAACCAACCCAAGTGAGGAAGGTTCATCATCGAATCCACCCACGGATTCCTTTTTTTCGCCAGTCCAATCTAGCGATGGCGCATTCGACGGGTTTTACTTTCAAACCCTAGACCAAGCCCTACTGTGGTATGGAGATTTTTCCATGAGATCCATATGCACAGGCGCTCCCATTAAGTGGACTGTATTTCCAGATCACCGCCATTTCTTTGAGGCATTAGGGTTACAGCATTTTGTTAAACTCTGTTTTCCCGTAGCAACTAATGCCATTAGACTGTTTTACTACAATATCATATTAAATACGTTTGATGTAAGCACTCGTGTTGGGGGATTAGATATCAATTTCAATGATGTTCTCTTAGCGGAGATCCTTGGTATCCCCAACGAAGGTGAACCGCTGGTTGATATCACTGAGTTTGATTTCCCCGAAGGTACGAAACTTACTAGTTTCAAAGCGGAACTTTGTGCACCTGATAGAGTTCGCTCTGAAAAGTTTAAGGCAAACAACTTGAACTTGTTTAATTATGAATTGCACCGTATCATTTACTCCACTCTCCTTCCAAAATCTACTTCGAAGGATGATGTCACGTCTCTTGAATTATCTGCTATGTATCACATTCTTAAGGGGATTCCATTTTCTGCCCCTAAGACCATTATTCAGATGATGGGACGTTGTCGTGCAAGAGATAGAAATCTTTCTTATGCGATGATTCTCCCACGCATCTTCCAGCATTTCGACATTGACTTATCTACTTATGCTCAAGACCCTGAGCCTAAGGTTCTCAAGTTATCTCGTCGCAGTATGACTGCATCTGCTCCTCCTACTGCCCCTGCTACTGCTCCACCTCCTCCACCCCCTCAGCAGTATGCTATGATATTTGAGGGCATACACCAGCACCTTTCAGATTTGTACGTCTCCATGACGGACATGGCTCGCGAACGTGAGTTACGCGACGTCACCCGTTATCAGGCGATTGTAAATTCTCTTGCTGATCTTCGTTTCGCCCAGACTGGACATTCTGCCGGTTCCATTCCTAGAGATCCAGCTTTCTCTGGTTACCGCTGTGAGGATGAGGCTGTTCATGCCTACTTTCAGCCCGGTAACGCATATGATTGGTACCGTTCTGACCGTGCTCCTCGAGATTATGTTGGTGAGTTTTATACTGGCGCTCCTCCTCACCCTTCTGGCGCGGGTACCTCTGCAGCTGGTCCTTCTGGACATGCTGGTCATGCTGACGATGACGACGATGATGATGATGATGAGGATATGTGATATATTAGTTAATTTATGAGACTTAGACATTATCTACTTTATACTTGGAAATGCTCCAACATTCCAAGTTTTTATATCTTTTTAAACATTATTATCAGTATTTCTTTTGAGGACTTGTACTGGATATCTTTATTTCTTTTGGACATCATTTCATGGATTTCGTAGTTTATGGTTCACATCAGTTTATTTACTTAGCATCTTTTTTTGCTTTAATAACTGCCTGTGAAATAATTCTTTGTTTATTATAAACTGCCTGAGTAAAAATACATGCCTGTGATGTCATTTAAATTTTCTTTACTATTTCCATCATTTATCATGTTTATTTTCTTGTGTTTCTTCACTGTTTGTTATTTATGCATTGATTGCGGGAGAGTTTTTCCTCTTTTGTAATTATTTTGCTAAGTGACAACGGGGGAGAAAAATAAAGATCTAACATTCTTTTGAGAAAATGCAGGGCATGATCAAGCTTAAATGTTATATCATTCATAGTTTGTCAATTATCAAAATGAAGAAGATTGTTGGCCCATTGGTCATATGGTCAAACTGATTTTAATAATTGATCAAACTCTGTCTGGATATATGAAGCTAGTCAGGATGTATCGGACTCTTGGACATGATCAAAAACAGCTTCTACACAGTTCAAGACCGAAGCGATGTTTGCCTGTTCGAGTCTTTATTTATTCAAGCAATATATTTTTCATTTTATTGAGTCTAGGAATACGTTGTACACCGAGTCGTACTAGCAAATAGGCTATTCTAAAATATTTTCAAAATACTTTTAAAAATGTCCTTTGTTTTGAAAAACATTCATTTAAACAAAAGCTTCAAAAAGGTTTTCAAAAATCCCCAAAAAATGTTTTTAAAAACCTAAGCTAACCCTGACAGAACTCGGCCAGAGTTCGGCCAGAGTTTGGCCAGAGTTCGGTTGGCGGCCGTTTGATTTTTGAATTCATCTAAACTTGGTCCTCCTGCAGTTGCGGATTTGACCGAGATTTTCTTATAGAGTTCTTCCGAATTCTGCCCGAATTCTGCCAGAATTCTGTCTTTGGAATTCCTATAAATAGAGAAGGATTTCGATCATTTCAACTCACTCATTCACTTTCAATCTTCTCTCTATCTAAAGCATTCAGTCTTCCAAAGAGTTTTCTTGAGCTTTAAATTTAAGATCCCAAGCCAATTACAATCCTCTAGTCGATTTGCCAGTGCGGTGCGGTCTAGAAGTTTCTGAGAGATTGTAATCAGAAGGCTTGATTGAAGAATACCTCTTCACATTTGAAGTTGGACGAGTTCTTCGTATCAAAGCTCGCGTTGTAGAAGTTGCAAGGACTTCGTAAGAAAACTTGCGGTTTTGCCAATAGTGGATTCAACTGGTAGCAAGAGTTCTACCGACTGGATTAGTCCTCAACAGAGGGAAACTAGTATACATCGTTGTCTTTGTGTTTGCTTTCTTATCTCTGCCTTTATATTACTTAATTGTGATTATTATTCTGTGATCTTGCTGCTAACATTTTTTAATTAGCATTTTTTTGCTGCCAACTCTATTCACCCCCTCTAGAGTATTGTGCTTTACTATTTCGTTCCTACAGAAGGATGTGCTCCGATATGGTTTGCTACTTTCTTGGGTTCATTTTGTAGTTTTGGTGGATTATGTTTCGTGGCTGTGACAAGTGATGGTTGTTTGTGGTTTGGATGTAATTAAGTTGTATGGAAACAACAGATGTGGGATGTGTACTTTATGGTTGGCTTATGTCATGGTTGGACAAGTGAGGAATACATGTGGTGGGACAACTATTTCAGTTTTTCTTGTATGAACAATACAGTTTATTAATATAAATTTGGGTTTTATAGTAATTTGATGTGTGCAGCTTCTGGATTGATATAATGTGTAGTTGATTAATATTATATAATTCTTGACAGAATTTTGGCATGCTTATCTTGATGGTACTCTGGATAGCTTCTCTTGACGGTTGTCATACGTCAACTTTAATTCATATCATGTTGCACAATATAGCCGTGAATTAGTACTTTTCATGACGGGTTTTATCCGTCAAAACAAATGCTTTTATTGACGGCTAAAGACCCTCAACTAGGCCGGAGTCAAGAAAAGTTTTTGCCTATGTTAAGAGGTCCTAAAAAGAGCTATCTTGACAGCTAAAAACAGTCAAGAAAACTACATAAAATGACGGCAAAAAACCGTCAAGAAAAGCCCTGTCAGGGGCCGTCAAGAAAAGGGAGGACTTTTCTTGACTCCGGCCTAGTTGACGGATCTGCAACCGTCAAGATAACCATTTCTTGACGGGGATTCACCGTCAAGAAAAGCCCTTATTCTTGTAGTGTATACACAAGTATAGCTACCATCGGCCAGCCATGTCACTAGAACCTTGCCTTGAGTTACTCGTTCTCATCTCAACCCTCAAACTACTATTGGAACCTTCTAGCCATCTGAATTTGAGAATTATTAGGGTTTTATCCCTAGTCAAAATGCCAACCTAGAAGACTATCTATTTTCAAGAAACCAATTGTTGGGAGTCTCTAATTATTTGCTTGAAGCTTGCTTTAACTAGCAACCCTTAAGCGTTAAGCCAACCTTTTTTCGACCAAAGCCCACAGTTTAGACATGAGATGAATAGACAAAGTAAGGACAATCATTTACCATGACGATGGTAGATACCCATCTTGAGATTGGTTTCCAACAAATATTACCCTAGTTATGTAAATTTTATTTTTAAGTCCTAACTAGCATGGGAATATCACAGTCACTAGCTTAGCCAATACCATAGCTTAAATATCCTGTCATATTATGATCTACAAGTTATTAACAGCAATACATGATCACTACAGCCCATACCACTAGAACCCTTGTGACAATAGTCTGACAAGATTGACACAAATAGAAATTTACGACTCAGTTGTTAGAAATCTCTTCATATGATTTGCCTTAGAGTTGGTTGCCCCATCGATAACTCTTGTATACTATGGACAAGTAGATCATTCTATTTTATCGACCATGTGTCATTGTACACACTTGTTTTCCATTTATTGAGGAACGATCCTTGACTTGACATATATCTACCGTATCCCGTTACGCCATGCCTTATTCTTTATTACAAGAGTCAAGGTACAATATCCGGACATTAGAATTCTTCTAACCTCATTATTCCTAAAACCATGTCCTAGCTTCTAAGGCAATTAGACTGTAATCCTTCTAAAATTTTAGGATATACGAGGATTACCGATTGATTAGAATAATTTTTATTATGATGATAATTAGTGCCACATGGAATCCCCCTTTCCATTTAGATCATTTTGTGTCCCCGGCCGTGTCATTAATATTCGGAGCATGATACTAGCTGTTACCTCCCAAAAAATTCTATATGCAAGATCTAGACGAGTCCACCTTCATCTAGGTATATCATGTCCCACTCAAACACGTTCCCTTGTACTCTATTTTTATGGTACGACTTTCAGGTCAAAAGGACTAGCTATAACCCTTATCATAATACCGGTATACTTTCCGACTTCCATTAAAGCCTCAACCTCGACTCAATTCATCCGAACCAATATATGGTTGTGATCTACTCGAAGTCCACTACGCACATGCCACTAGTGTACCACCCAATTGAGGCCTCATGTGCTACTTAAACACAAAAGTCACTGAAGGCGCATTTTTGGGCTTTAGGAACCTAGCTAACCAACCTGACTAGCAACTAGCTCAACCACTTGGGTTGAAACCTATTCTAGGTACCCTAACCTATTAGAAATAGTTTTATTTTGAGATCTTGTCCAGTCAATATAGATTTAAATCCAAGGTTCATCCAACCAAAAATTGATGTCCAATAGAGAACCCATTAAGATCCAGTAAAACCCATCCATGCATACCACCATATTTGGATTATGAAACCAAACTATTTGAAATAGGTCCCTATACCTATTATGTAGTCTCTACCTCTTAGAATGTGAAGTCATTCGTAACCCTTATTCCATCTACTTGGAAGTCGCGATACGATCTTGTATTGCATTTATATCCCTGGCTCGTGTGTTTAAATAACCACGAAAAAGATCACATTCTTAATTTTTCAAATTTTATTCTATTTTGGAACCTTGTTTAGAATTTCAAAAACAGAACTTCTGTATTACACGGATTGTAAGCCCCTCTAAGAAACGAAGGGTTCTTCGATTTGGCAAGTGACTAGACTAGAGTAGCCCAATCTAGCAAATAAGTCAATGGTTCATAAACTCTCTTTCTATCTGTATCATTGGATACTCTCTACCGCTCTTGAAACTTTATATTTGCTCTCGATTATTCTTCCTTATCTTTCTGTCATTCCTATTTCAGAACGACGAATGGCCATGCTTACTAGAATTTATCAATATTTCCTAGCTACTTGTGTAGATTTGTTGCTTATTAAATTTTGGATTACTTGATAGATATAAGAGGATTATAGATGCCATATGCAGTAGATATCTGTTGATAGGATTGTTAGCAACTAGTTAGAAGATTATAAGATTTTAGTTTTGAGGAGTAGTGTGACCAAAGGTGGGTAGAAGTCCTAGAGGTTATGTAGTTACAAAATGGCTAGGGGGAGGATATAAACTATTTTGAGGAATTAAAATTTAAGGAGATTAAGGTTAAGTTAGACTTTCTTTTTGAATTTTAAGAATAGTTATAAATTAGAATTTCGAGGACGAAATTATTTTTAGGGTGGATAGATTTGTAACTCCTTTTCACGAAATTTTGATAATATATTTTTATTTATTTAGTTGAATTGAATGGTGATTTTTAGAATTTTATAAATAATTATTTAGTAAATTATTACGATAGATGTCACGACCCGTACCCGCTTTTCGAATACGAGGCGTGTCCAAGTCCAGCCTACGCCGCAGTATCGGCGGTGGAACGCTGTCTAATATACATAAGTCATAGAGTCTATAAAACTAACAGGACAGACTTGATCTCATCCACAGAATAGTAAAAGATACAATTAATATCAATGAACTGGATAATAATATAAAATGAACTGAATTGTTTCCAAGCTATCAAAAATCCAAGTCTCGTCCGTTGGACATAAATTCACTGCCAGTAGACGGATATAAAATAAAGACATGAAAATAAGGTAACTGAGTCCAACTGCTAATCATCAAGGTACCATCAGCTGCAGTGGTACCGTGGTCTGAAACTAGCTCAAACCCGCTCGTGTGCACCTGGCTCAAACTCAGCTAAACCTGGAGAGATCATCAGGTTCTCAGAGGACTAGTAAGATACATAATATATAAGCCTTTCTAACAGTTTATCATGGAAGAAGAGAATCCAGGATAAAATAAGAAAAGCTAAGCAAAACTGATACACAAAAATGAACAAATACGTATAAATGAACTACTGGAAGAAAAACAAGTGAACACGAGATCAACAAATAACCAAACCCTCACCTCTAGTATGGACTCGCAGGTTTGTAACTAATCACTAACCCTCACCCCTAGTGTGAACTCGCAGGTTAGTTTAAGGCAATCACCCTCGCCCCTAGTGTGGACTCGCAGGTGCAAAGAGTCAACCCTCGCCCCTAGTGTGGACTCGCAGGTTGAAAAAACGATAATAGGAAATAGCAGTTCAATATAGCACATTTATTCTATGATACGACTCGATCAAGCACAAGTGCGGAACATGTCCAATATGGCAACAAGACTAACTATGAACAAGGCTATATAATGATGAAGAAACACATATCAACAACTGGATAATGAAGGACAATGCATGTAAATAAAGCTATAAAGAAGGGCAAGGTATACTTGCATGTGGTCCTGAGCTGCGGTTACGGGTTGAGAATCCGTATCGAGGTCCAAGTATCATGTTTTTAGAGTTTATCATGTCAATAAGTGAAATACATCAACTGTACTAACTATTTGCGTATTAAGTCTCTAGGGTAACTCTAAGTCATCTTGGTTTCCTTAGCTCTATAGACATACAATCTAGACTTATATAGTTCCTGCCCCAATGTGTACACATCTTCTTTTCTATTTTGTTCTATGTTTCTCATTCATTCATTCCTCTAGCTATATAGGACCTTTGTTTAAACATATTTTACTATTAGCCTTCTAATTACCATACTCTTTTTATTCCTATATGTGGTTATACATCAGATTTCCTAATTGCCCTGGCACTGCCCAATCATTGATACTCTTTAACACAAGTACATATGTGCATAAGCTTTGTTTTATTGTACCCTTTTACCCGTGGTACATCGTACATAAGGTTTTATACTCCAAATGGCATTTATAAGGACCATTCAAGGCTATATCCTTATGCACAGGATTCCCCATTGTTGCCCCTAATCTGGACACATACCTACTTGGTGTAACTTCTCATATGTCCTCTGTATCTAATTTGGTAAGGAAAATAACAACTCAGTTGTAATATTCATCTATAACTGTCTATATAGAAGTAGGTTTTCCTGAAACTAAGCTTTGCCAGATATTCAGAATAATCAATAAGATTTGCTTGAAATGCAACATCATCATTTAAGTAAACAATTTTCCCCAAAAAGGGAGCCGGATGTTAGGGAATGCTTCATGGAAGGATTATACAGTATTTTACTGTCAACCTGACATTCGCCATTTTGGACATGGTGCATTGTTTCATGTTCCAGAAACCATTGCAACAAATGGGTTCTAGCACAGAAACGTACATAGCTAGTTTATGGATATGAAGGCTTGTAGACACCAATTCATCATTATACCCAGTCTTCTTAACATGGGTTCTCTAAGTTCTTCCACTGGTAAGCCATCAACTCGTTTCTTAGGCATTTTATCAAACAATTAGAGTTCCTTGATTTACATTATGTGCCTGCATCAAGGCCTCATATTCTTATGTCCAACCCCATACTTTCTCGTATGTCTCATGCCTATCTGTGCTCATTGCCATATCCTACGCAGACTGGTTTTTAACATGTAACTGACATGTTAGTTTAACCAATACGATATTATATAACTTAACATATCAGTTTCAATCTGAAGCAAGATGGTAACTTACCTAACCGACGCACGCTGGTACTATGCTCTAGTGCTACCAGTACGCGACTGCTACATTGTCCACCTGGGCGGATATCTACTATCCTCTCGATACTCTTATTGATACTTACAGAGTATATTTTCACTTGTCCCTGCTATGCGTTCAGGAACCTTCGAGTCAACCAATTGCATTCATGTGCAACTGATACCTTATGTACCACTAGCTCATTTATACTCTCATATTCCTACGAGTACTCCTATAACTATCTAAGATTGGACCCTGCTATAGCACCTCTACTAACTGATGCAAGGAGACTAACAAAGGGTGCAAAGTTCTCTCTCAATGAGGCTTGCTTATACAAGAGGAGAATCCCTAATAACCTTTACCCCTACCTAGTCACATACCAACTACTCCTATTCCAAATTATAATTAGGCCCTACCTAGACCTGAAGCATTATCCTGGTCAATCAAAACTCAGATTTCCCCTTGTTAATTGTCCTTATTAGTTAATTGACACTGGTAGGGACAAATTCCTAATACTGCCTATTGTTCTGCTCCTGTGCTAACATATGTAGTCGTCAAGTTTAACATCTTTGGTTGATACGTTGGGGCTTGATACAGTTGTGTATCATTTTGGTGCATTAAGATACAACCGGCTATATTAGCGTTATATCCTTTGTATCTGAGACTTCCTATGCTTACACTGTATCATGTGCTACTGACACCGAATATGAGTTATATAATATAAATGCAGTTGATATAACCATGACGTCAATAGTAACCCAGGGCAAGTGTAACCGATATCTGATACTATATGATATGCAACATAATTGCAATGTAACTAATACAAGTAATCTGATATGAGAAATCTGATCCCCTCTGATTCTTACCCTTATTAAGTAAGGGCTGATACTCTTATGTGCAATTGTAGTATACACAACCAATACATCAGTAAATAACTGACATATCAGTGCAATCTAGTCTAGGTTATGTAATTTATATGTCAAGGTATAGCTCGAATAGTCTACTTGACGACCAACTCCCTATCTTTTAAACTAATAACCAAATGAGACTTGTAGTCCTATATACACGTATAGACAAACCTGTTGGTAACCTATTCTAACTCACATTACATATCTCGGGGTCGTCTCACACCCAGGCATGGCTGTTGGCTCTATACAACAACCTGTTTGTTGTGCTCAGGAAGCACTCTACCCGATATCTAGGAGCACCCAGGTTGTATGAAGCAGATATACATCTGAACTTATGTTACTGCTGTGTCTGTGTCTGCTATTTTAGTGAATCTCCTTATAATTGATACCTTAAGGTTTCAGTCCTATATGGGCAGCTAGTTGGTGCATATCCCTATATGTGTTTGCTTGTAGATGCCCCTATTGTGCCTACACTGGTCTTTGCGCCTAGGTATCTAGTTATGGCAAGATACAGTTTTGTACATGCCTACTCCTATCTACCCTTTATTTCCATTGACATATTGATATTCTTTATCTACCACTGAACTATCCCCATCTTCACATGTGTACATTGATACACACACATGGCACTCTCAAACCGCACCCACAATTGATGTCCCACCTGACACATACTTATGTATCCAAGTCTGTGGTACACCTAGTACACACATTGTCACGACCCGATCCCAAATAATTGGGTCGAACCGGATCATGTCCATCCTGCACCGTTGTTGAGACGGCGGCAGTAAGCTGTTCCATTAGTAGGTAACCACAACAACATCTGTATTTGTCACAACTCAATCTTCGAGAATTCAAAACTTTATTAAACATTGAAATAAATACAACTGGAATTAGAAGAACTGAATTCAAATAATAAATTTTTTTTTAAGGAGATGACAAAACTGGAAAAGAAAATCTAGCTAAGCATTCGGCACATCGGCCTCAGGTCCTGCGTCTTCCAATGGGGACTCTGGCAGCACCACGGGGTACAGAACCGGGTCTTATTAGCTGTTGTATAGTATAACAGCTCAGCATCCTCAATGTTCCCTAAAAATATTATCTCCAGTCAGGAGGGAGCAAAGTACAAATCGTACTAATTTGACAATTAAAATAATAATAGAATCATGCACTTTTAAACAATTTGAAGAAAACAGTTTTCTAGCAGTAAAACAGTGTGATTTGAATAGGCAATGAATATGACCGGCTTGCGTTGTACAGTTGTATCCTATTGGTACGATTCGGCTTATCCCCATGTGTAAGAGGGGTAAGCTAATACTAGCCTAAATTATTGTTTAGGATGTGGTCATAATCATTACACTACTCCCTCAGTCCCCAAACAGTTACAGTAGTTACAGTCAGTGCTCTCAGAGAGAGTTCTGTGTTGCATCGTGGTTTAAACTTGCATTAAAACGATTACTAAATAATTGTAAACTAACACAAAATGTACTTGCCTCAGAATGGACTGGATTGGAAAGATGAAGACTTCGGGATGGAAATTAGGATCGTCCTCGAATTCCTACATTCGAGAAATTGACTTAGAATCCAGGGTTACCAATCTAACTACGCTAGTTGAAATCTCTAATTGTGTCCTAATCAATTTTAATTCTTTATTAACAAAACACGAAAAAAAATACGATTATTGGTGCGTTGAATTAATAACGAGGGAAAGATCGTTTAAACTTTGTATTTTGGAAAAACTCGTCGATACCAAATTAATTTGATTAAAACTTTGTATTTTCGTATTTATACATATAAAACTAAATTTTTTATTTTAATGAGAAATACATGATCGTTGTTTTAGTATTAAAACTTGTAAATTTTATATAATAAAACTTTATTAATTTTTATATGAAAATAATTATATATTTCGATTTAAGCGTACGCTACAAAAACTCGCAAAACCAGCAAACAACAGAAAATCCTACGCTACCAACTTACCAGTCACAGAGCCAACAATCAGCTGGGCTTATGTCCATTACAATTTATATACATAAATTGAAATAAGACAAAATGGTCGTTAGTTCTAAAACTTCCTATAATTAATTATGAAAAATAAATAATAAAAATAAATTAAATAATGACGAGTCTCAGATATGGTCCAATCGTCAACTAGGTTAATGCCTCAACGTCCGGGCGAGGCCGATTTCGTTTGCACTTAGCCGGGGCCCATTGACCGATACGGTCGTCGCCCAAAAATCCAAAATATTAATTATTTTCTGAAAACCCATTTTAAAAATCATTTTAAAATTAAATTAAATTTACGGAAAAATCCGGCTGTATTTCCTCTATTTTTGGTCAACCCAAAAACTGGGAAATATGCCAATATTTTTCTGCAAATCCCAAACCAGGGAATCCCAAAATATATATATCAAAATAACCACAACCATTTTCCAAAAATTAATTCGGAACGACCCGAAACGAATCCGGGAGTCCCAACCCAACCAAAACATCACAGCACAATACCAGAAATATCCGAAAACCCAAAATATCTAGAAATCCATTTTTCGAAAAGTTTCGGAAAAGCAAAACAACAATAGAACCTTTTCCGAAAGTTCCAAAACTACGACGTTGCTAAAAACCGAATTCCCGGGAGGGAATCGGGGACCAAACTCATCACAGACAAATGAAAATGGAACGGGACAGGGGGTTATACCTTGGGTTGCTCGGCTAGAGCTCTCAGATGCAAAATTATAGAAAAGAAGTTCGCGCCGCAATGTAACAAGTCTCGGGACAACGCCCGAAATAGGAACAGCTTCTGATCGGGAATGGAAAACCACGAAAATCCGAGAAAATCGGCTCTGGACAGAGAAAGCCCGAGGGAAAACAGTTCTGGAACAGAGAGAGCGCCGGAAGCTCGCGGGAAAATCACGCCGGAGCTAGGGCACAGCCGCGGCGCCGAGGAGGCACGCAGTTCAGCGCCGCTGGGAGCGACCGGGGGTCGCGGGGTTGCGCTGGGCCGACGGCGGTGGTTCTGGCCGGCGAAGGAGGGTCGGGGTGCTGGCTGGAGGAGGCCGGACGGGGGCGAGGCCGGCTGGCTGGCGGTCGGGAGGTCGCGGGCAGCCTGGTCGAGGTCCGGCGGACGCGGCGTTGGGCGCGGGGCCGCGCTGGGAAACGCGCCGGGGCGGGCGCCGGTAAAGGGGTGGCCGGGGTCGGAGCTCGCGCGGGAAGGGGTCTCAGGGAGTTGAGGGGTTTGTTGCTCTTTTGTGAGAGAGAGAGTGTGTGAGGAGGGGATTTAAGAAGAAGAGGAGTTAGAGTGGTTGTGGTGGTGCTTTTCCTGAGGGAGAGGAAGTAAGTTGCTCGTGAGGGTGGTGGTAGTGGGTTTGTGAGGAGTTATAAGGAGAAGTGTGGAAAAAGTAGGAGTGGGGAGAATGGGATAAAGTGCTGAGAGTGAACGTAGGAGAGAAAAGTAAGGGAAAGAGTGGAAGGGTTGGTCCAACGTGGACCAGCTCAAATATATATATATATATATATTTTGAAAGAAATCAGGATTCAAAAGAGAGGATTGGGTCGGGTCTTGGTTCGGGAATCGGGTCCGGGCTCGGGTCTGGGTCAGCACCCAAAAATCTATTTTTTTTTTGAAATTGATTTTAAAACCCAAAATGATACTAATAATTATAATAATATTATATGCTATTAATAATAAATTCATAAAGCCAAAATTGGGTTTCACAATCTTCCCTCCTTAGAAAATTTTGTCCTCGAAATTAAAATCAGGGTTAGGGGGTTGGATAAACTCAAATCAAACAGGTACGGGTACTACGGCCGTAACTCAGGTCCAACAATAAGAATTTCCAAGGCAGTCGTGGATGAGACGGTTTAGGGACAAGTTTTATTTATGATATCATCCATGCAGAAAAATACAAAAGCAAACCAAAGTACACGAGGTTGATCAGACCATCATGCACCGGTCCTGATTAGACAATATAGTAGTGGGTGCACCCAATAAAATACTGTCATGATCAAGCTTGATAAAGAGATAGCTTGCAAAACTAGGCTGACTTAGCAGCATCAGTCAAGTTTAGAACGAAAAGATAAGAAGTAGGAGTTTATGTGATGGCTCAAATTCTGATCTTCTTCTCACCTCTGACTACGCTTGCAACTGGTTTCTCTGGCACTGAAAGGTTGAGTCCAACCTTCAGCTATGAATTTTCCAATATGTGACTCGGATCCGGAATGTAGCGTCTGAGTTGTGATACGTAGAAGACATTGCACACTCTCAAGATTAGCTGGCAGAGTTAACCGGTATGCTACTTCCAACTCGTCTTAAAACTTCAAATAGCTTTATGTACCTGGCCTCAATTTTCCCCAGCTCCGTCAAAACTGATTGTTCCTCTGGTAGGAGAAACTTTACAGAAATGCTATCTCCTTCTTCAAACTCCACTGGTCGATGACTACTATCAATCCAATGCTTCCGTCTGTCGTGGGCAATCTTGAGCTTGTCTCTGATCATTCTCACCTTCTCTGCTGCATCGGTCATATTCTTAGGTCCAAGCAACGCTCGTTCTTCGACGTCGTCCCAAGCAAGTAGAGTGCGGTAACGACGTCCATAGAGTGCCTCGAACGGTGTCATACCAATGCTAGCTTGGTAGCTGTTGTTGTAAGAGAACTCTACCAAGTGCAAATGGTCTTCCCAAGACCCTCCAAATTCTAAGACACAGGATCTCAGCATGTCTTCTAGCGTCTGGATTTGTTCTTTCTGATTGCCCGTCAGTCTGGGGATGGTAGGCGGTGCTGAACTTCAGTTGTATTCCCAAACTGTCATGCAAACTCTTCCAAAAGTGAGAGGTAAATCTAGTATCTCTGTCAGACACAATACTTACCGGAACTCCATGAATCCGGTAGATATGCCGCATGTATAGTGCTGCCAACTTCTCGGTGGATAAACCAACCTTGAAGGGGATAAAGTGAGCTGACTTCGTCAGTTGCTCCACAATAACCCAAATGGCATCCTTCCCTCCTTGGGATCGAGGCAGTCCCGATATGAAATCCATTGTTATGTGCTCCCATTTCCATTCCGGGATGTCAAGCGGCTGCAATAGTCCTGTTGGTCTCTGTCTGCTAGCTTTTACTTATTGACAAATTAAACATCTAGCAACATACATGGCCACGTCTTTCTTCATTCCAATCCACCAAACAATAGTACGCATATCCCGATACATTTTGTTGGCTCCAGGATGTATAGAATACTGCGACTGGTGCACTTCTTGCATCAGCTCGTTCCTCAGTTTGCTAGTTGGTACACAAAGCCTCGTACCATTCTTCAGCGCTCCGTCACTGGCGATTGAGAATCCTTCAAGTGTTCCTGCCAGCACCTGATCTCTAAGTTTGTAAAGTGTCTCGTCTTGAAACTGCGTCTTCTTGATTTTGTCCATCAGACTCGAGCTCACTTGCAACTTCATCAACAATGAATCACCATCCATCTCCTTCCTTCCAAGCAGTATAATCTCCAGTCCAAGCTTCTCGATGTCCTTTAGCAGGTGCCGCTCCCTGGACAAAACATCGCCATAGGGTATCGACTAAGTGCATCTGCGACCACATTAGCCTTATCCGGGTGGTACTGTAGATCGATGCCAAAATCCTTCATCAGCTCCAGCCATCTTCTTTGCCTCATGTTCAGCTCATTCGGAGTGAAAACATACTTCAGACTTTTTTGGTCTGTATATATTTCCACTCTCTCTCCATATAGAAAATGCTTCCATAGCTTCAAAGCAAAGATGACTGCCGCAAGCTCCAAATCATGTGTGGGATAGTTCTTTTCATGAGTCCGTAATTGCCTAGATGCATAAGCAATCACTTTTCCATGTTGTTGAAGAATGCAACCCAGTCCTTTACCTGAGGCATCACTGTAGATTGAGAAACCACCAGTTCCTGCGGGTAGCGCAAGGATTGGTGCAGTAGTAAGTCTCTTCTTCCGCTCCTCGAATAATGTCTGGCAATCTTTCGTCTAGATGAACTCTTTATTCTTCCGAGTGAGCTTCGTCATCGGCTCAGCAATTCTGGCAAAACCCTTTACGAACTTCCGGTAGTAGCCAGCCAAGCCTATGAAACTCCTGATTTCAGCAACTGAGCTTGGGGTAGACCACTTCTCAACAGCGGCTATCTTCTTCGGATCCACCAAAATTCCTTCTCCTGTGATAACATGGCCCAAAAAATCTACCTTGTCTAGAAAGAATTCACACTTGGAAATCTTATCATACAGCTTCTCCTTTCTCAAAGTTTCCAGAACTTTCCTGAGGTGCTCTTCGTGCTCCTCTTCCATCTTTGAATAGATCAGAATGTTATCGATAAAGACAATGATAATTGATCTAGGTATTCATGGAAACCTTGTTCGTAAGGTTCATGAACACCGCAGGAGCATTCGTCAGTCCAAACGGCATGACCAAGAATTTAAACTGTCCATACTTGGTGTTAAATGCCGTCTTGGGAATATCCTCCTTTCTGACCTTGATTTGGTGGTAGCCTGTTCTGAGATCTATCTTTGAAAATACCTTGGCTCCACTCAGTTGATCAAACAGGTCGTCGATCCGGGACATAGGGTACTTGTTCTTGATGGTAATATTGTTCAGCGCCCGGTAGTCGATGTACATCCGTACTGTTCCATCCTTCTTGTGCACTAACAAGACAGACGCTCCCTAGGATGAAGTTCCATCTTGGATAAATCCTAGAGCCTTCATTGATCTGGTCCTTCATCTTCTTGGCCTCCTTCGGGTTGACTCTATAGTGTCCCTTTTTGAAATAGGGAAAGAGCCGGGGACTTGGTCAATGGTGAACTCTATGTCTAGGTCTGGGGTAATCCGAGAAGACTATCAGGGAAAACATCTGTCATAAAGGTGTAACTAAGAATTTTATTCATGTAGAGAATTACAGCAAAAACTCTTATGATTGATCTAAGGACATCATGTTACAACTTCTCATAAAAAATAATAGAAAATGCTATTCAGCAGTCCTAGGTACTAATCTTTAAGGTTCTGGCTCTTGTATGAGCAGTCTCCAACTGCTTCATCTTCTATGAACCTCGAGTCTGCATCATGCCTTATTGTAGGAGGCAAGGTCTGCTGAATAGGATGAGAGTTCCTAGGTTACGGCGTAGCAGGTGTTGCTGGGATAGGTGCTCTGGTATAATGGAAAGATAAGAGGCAGTGCTTTACCCGATGTTCAGCGGATCCACATGCCAAACATTGTCCCAATCTCTTGCGGTAACTAACGGCCTGATGACCAGGCCTCTTGCAGTAGTCACAAGCCAATAGCCTCTTACGATAAGACTGCCGGAAAGTAGAGTACTTGATGGGACCCAAATATCTTCTAGATTCAGGGGTATACCTCCTAGGGTGAGGTTCCGCTCCAACTTGGTTGGAGATAGCTAAGGCTACAATATTGACGTTCTTCATGACTTCTCTCGTGATATCCATCTGTTCCTGCTGGGCTTCAGCTTGAGCCTTCTGGGACTCCAGGTTTTCTTGAAGTAGGGCAACCATTTGGAAGGTATTCGCTGGTACTGGTGGAGCATCAGGAATGGGTACTTTACCAAGGAAATACAGCTCAGCTTGAGAAGAGGTAGGATCCGCCGGTGTAGTAAAAACTTTACTGGATGCATTATGGGGACGGTCAATCAGCTGCGAGGGAATAAACCCTGGACTTGGTTGAGGAGATGGGGTATGATCCGGAGATGACACCTCATCGCCAGCAGGATTGGTCTTGTCAATGGCCATTCTCTGGAAGGTTTAGGATTCAAATATAAGCAAGGTATCCTACCAGTCTATAATCAAACAAAAATATTTATTTATATATAATTCGGACCTATATTGTGATAAATCAATGTTCTAGTGTTCTAATTGTTTCTAGGTATGTTTTCCTAAGTTGTTGTATGGACCTGCATGGGCCACCACTAAAAACATGTCACGACCCGATCCCAAATAATTGGGTCGAACCGGATCATGCCCAGCCTGCACCGTTGTTGAGACGGCGGCAGTAAGCTGTTCCATTAGTAGGTAACCACAATAACATCTGTATTTGTCACAACTCAATCTTCGGGAATTCAAAACTTTATTAAACATTGAAATAAATACAACTGGAATTAAAAGAACTGAATTCAAATAACAGAATTTTTTTTAAGGAGATGACAAAACTGGAAAAGAAAATTTAGCTAAGCATTCGACACATCGGCCTCAGGTCCTGCGTCTTCCAATGGGGACTCTGGCAGCACCACGGGGTACAGAACCGGGTCTTATTAGCTGTTGTATAGCATAACAGCTCACCATCCTCAATGTTCCCTAAAAATGTTATCTCCAGTCAGGAGGGAGCAAAGTACAATTTATGCTAATTTGAAAATTAAAATAATAATAGAATCATGCACTTTTAAACAATTTGAAGAAAACAGTTTTCTAGCAGTAAAATAGTGTAATTTGAATAGGCAATGAATATGACCGGCTTGGGTTGTACAGTTGTATCCTATTGATATGATTCGGCTTATCCCCGTGTGTAAGAGGGGTAAGCTAATACTGGCCTAAGTTATTGTTTTGGATGTGGTCATAATCATTACACTACTCCCCCAGTCCCCAAACAGTTACAGTAGTTACAGTCAGTGCTCTCAGAGAGAGTTTCGTGTTACATCGTGGTTTAAACTTGTATTAAAACGATTACTAAATAATTGTAAACTAACACAAAATGTACTTGCCTCAAAATGGACTAGACTGGAAAGATAAAGACTTCGGGATGGGAATTAGAATCGTCCTCGAATTCCTACATTCGAGAAATTGACTCAGAATCCAGGATTACCAATCTAACTACGCTAGTTGAAATCTCTAATTGTGTCCTAATCAATTTTAATTTTTTATTAACAAAACACGAACAAAAATACGATTATTGGTGCGTTGAATTAATAACGAGGGAAAGATCGTTTAAACTTTGTATTTTAGGAAAAACTCGTCGATACCAAATTAATTTGATTAAAACTTTGTATTTTCTTATTTATACATATAAAACTAAATTTCTTATTTTAATGAGAAATACATGATCGTTGTTTTAATATTAAAACTTGTAAATTTTATATAATAAAACTTTATTAATTTTTATATGAAAATAATTATATATTTTGATTTACGCGTACGCTACAAAAACTCGCAAAACCAGCAAACAACAGAAAATCCTACGCTACCAACTTACAAGTCACAGAGCTAACAACCAGCTGGGCTTATGTCCATTACAATTTATTTACATAAATTAAAATAAGATAAAATGGTCGTTAGTTCTAAAACTTCCTATAATTAATTATGAAAAATAAATAATAAAAATAAATTAAATAATGACGAGTCTCAGATATGGTCCAATCGTCAACTAGGCTAATGTCTCAACGTCCGGGCGAGGCCGGTTTCGTTTGCACTTAGCCGGGGTCCATTGACCGATACGGTCGTCGCCCAAAAATCCAAAATATTAATTATTTTCCGAAAACCTATTTTAAAAATCATTTTAAAATTAAATTAAATTTACGAAAAAATTCGGCAGCATTTTCTCTATTTTTGGTCAACCCAAAAACTGGAAAATATGCCAATAATTTCCTGCAAATCCCAAACCAGGGAACCCCAAAATATATATATCAAAATAACCACAACCATTTTCCAAAAATTAATTCGGAATGACCCGAAACGAATGTGGGAGTCCCAACCCAACCAAAACATCACAACACAATACCGAAAATATCCGAAAACCAAAATATCTAGAAATCCATTTTAGTTTCGGAAAAGCAAAACAACCAACAGAACCTTTTCCGAAAGTTCCGAAACTACGACGTTGCTAAAACCCGAATTCCCGGGAGGGAATCGAGGACCAATCTCATCACAGACAAATAAAAATGGAACGGGACAGGGGGTTATACCTTGGGTTGCTCGGCTAGAGCTCTCAGATGCAAAATTATAGAAAAGAAGTTCGCGCCGCAACGTAACAAGTCTCGGGACAACGCCCGAAATAGGAACAGCTTCTGATCGGGAATGGAAAACCATAAAAATCCAGGAAAATCGGCTCTGGACAGAGAAAGCCCGAGGAAAAACAGTTCTGGAACAGAGAGAGCACGGGAAGCTCGCGGGAAAATCACGCCGGAGCTAGGGCACAGCCGCGGCGCCGGGGAGGCACGCGGTTCAGCGCCGCTGGGAGCGGCCGGGGGTACGGGGTTGCGCTGGGCCGGCGGCGGTGGTTCTGGCCGGCGAAGGGGGATTGGGGTGCTGGCTGGAGGAGGCCGGACGAGGGCGAGGCCGGCTGGCTGGCGGTCGGGAGGTCGCGGGCGGCTGGGTCGAGGTCCTGCGGACGCGGCGTTGGGCGCGGAGCCGCGCTGGGAAACGTGCCGGGGCGGGCGTCGGTGAAGCGGTGGCCGGGGTCGGAGCTCGCGCGGGGAGGGGTCTCAGGGAGTTGAGGGGTTTGTTGCTCTTTTGTGAGAGAGAGAGTGTGAGGAGGGGATTTAAGAAGGAGAGGAGTTAGAGTGGTTGTGGTGGTGCTTTTCCTGAGGGAGAGGAAGTAAGTTGCTCGTGAGGGTGGTGGTAGTGGGTTTGTGAGGAGTTATAAGGAGAAGTGTGGAAAAAGTAGGAGTGGGGAGAATGGGATTAAGTGCTAAGAGTGAACGTAGGAGAGAAAAGTAAAGGGAAGAGTGGAAGGGTTGGTCCAACGTGGACCAACTCAAATATATATATATATATATATATATATATATATATAAAATATATATATATATATATATATATATATATATATATATATATATATATATATATATATTTTGAAAGAAATCAGGATTCAAAAGAGAGGATTGGGTCCAGGTCTTGGTTCAGGAATCGGGTCCGGGCTCGGGTCTGGGTCAGCACCCAAAAATCCATGTTTATTATTTTTTTGAAATTGATTTTAAAACCCAATATGATACTAATAATTATAATAATATTATGCTATTAATAATAAATTCATAAAGCCAAAACTGGGTTTCACACACATGTACGTTGTTTTGTACTTCCCAAACCCTTATAGCTGCTACCAAACCTGACTACATTAATCAAACTGTTTCTACTTCCCTATGTCCTTCGAATCCTGATACATATATATTGATGCACCCTGATTCTTACTTATCACAACCTAACATTTACCGATACCCAGATACCCTGAACTGACACATAACAGATGTAGTTTTCTGTGGTACCCTGATGTATACAAGTGGTTGCACAACATACTAGAAACCCGACTACTGCTACCAATTCTTTGTACTATACTACACCAATATAATTCGATACATGGATACCAAGCCATCCTATTCGTAAGTCTTAATCTAAATTTACTTAGGAATCAAACATAACAGAGGTTTAGTTCTTCCTAGATTAACAATTTCCTACCCTCTAATTCCAACAGAATCACATGTATACTCATACTTGCATATACTCAATCTACAGGTTTGATACCATAGGATTTTAACCTATTAACCGAGCTACTCCAAGAGGAACTTAACCAAACATATGGTGATCTATCTCCTAATGATCATACTGCCAAGAAACCAAGAGGTTAGACTTATAACCTACTGGAGGTCGAACTCCAGTGACAAATCCCCTGCGATTGAGGTTGACACGAGGAAAATGGTGTAGCTGTCATGAGAGAAAGAGTCCGTGGCTTCTTGTAACGGAAGAAAAAAGTAGAAAAGATTTAGGGTTGATTACGGGGTAGGAATTACCTGTTGGTCAATCGAATGGTTTCTCGCGGCAAACTCTCCCTCGAACAGCAATCTTTTCGACTTCCTTTGTGATGGAGGATAAGTGAATTAGGGTTCTAGGGTTTGCCGAGAGGCAAGGGGTCGACTGTCCCTTGATTATATAATGGAGCTGATGTCACTATCACATTTCTAGTGTGAGGGTATTTTTATCAATTTTGTGGTAATTTAAATTTATTAGAATTTATTTGAATTTATGAGAATTTTTAGAAATTATTTTGGAATTGTTTGAATAAGGGTTGACTAGGTTGACTTTGACTAGCCTTGACTTTGTGACCTAACCCTAGTTAAGTTGGACTTGACTAGATATGATATCCTAGGTTAAGTTAAGTTAACCATACTCTAGTTAGGGAAACCAATTAGGAATTTTGAGATTGAATGGAAGGATTTTGACCACAAGTCATGACTTGTGATTTTAAGTCATTGATTTATGCCTAAGCCCAAAGCCCATTAGTCAAGTGCCCTAACCCTAACCCTAACAATTTTGTCCAGCCAACTTAACCCACCTAGGGATCCCCCCTTATAAATAATCTCTTAGAAATTAGGGCTAGCCTCTTTAGGAAGGAGCAAGTTTAGAAAGAGGTATTTTTCCTACTTCAAAAATACCTAGAAAATTCATTTTATCTCATTTTTAATCCAAATAAATTGCAATATGTTTTAATTTGAGTATTCTTGCTATTGTGACAATTTATTCTCAGATTCAAATCAATTTGGAGGAGTTTCACCATCAAGAGGAGCATCTCTTTTTAGAGTTTTTGGGGGGTTTTGATACATAGAGGTAACTCCTTATTCTCACCATAGAATCCTGAGATTTTTGCATCATTAGGGATCCCTAGACCTAACCTAATAGTAGGAATAGGAAACCCTAAGAATTCGTGTCCTTTCGTGTCCAAACTGGACACGTATCAATGCCTATTTCTTTGTGTTTGATGGAATGCCACAGTGGGACTTTTTGTATTATTTTCGAAATATTTTTGAATATAAATTTTCTATTCAGTGTCGCTTACACGTTTCTTGTGCACTGAGATGAATTCGTGCACGTGTCGTGTCATTTTGGACACGGGGACACGCTCGCGCGCGCTCGGGACTGCATGCCCTGCTGTTCGGGGGTTGTGCCGGACACGACACGACAAGTTTTGACACGAGATTTTGTGGGAGTCTCGGGGTACCCACTGACACGCCATGTGTCAAATTTTGTAGGCCCACATGGCGTAACGAGGAAGAAATCCTCGACGCACGGGATTTGTACTGTTCTGTGCACTGTGTTTTTTTGTCACTGATACGGTTTAATAACTCGGACACAGGGACACGTCGACCCAAACCAGGATGACACGTAGGTAGCCTGACACCTGGCGAACCTAGGGTTGCGAGCACGAGGCCTAGTTTGGCCTGTGTCGTGTACACGACACGCGTGCACACGTACACGACACAGTGCACTGAAATAGTGCCTGTGTGCACTGTTTCGTGTCCTGTTTCATTTGGACACGTTTGTGTCCTTTTGTTTGGACACAAACACCTCACTTGGCATGTATGCATTGTATATTTAAATTACCAACTCATTATTTTGATTTTAATGATTATTCATTAGGTAATTATCAATTTATAATTTATGATACTAGGTATCATTTTTCTGTTTCCAGTTTTCAGAAATCCAAATTGGACACCTATTTTAACTCGTTATTTACTGCTTAAATATTGATTTTAGTCCTAGTTAGTGTTCTCCAATAGGTAACCTAGCTATGTCATGAAATTGGGTTCATTTGGTGTTCTTTTTGCTGTCATTGGGGATCAAATGGGAAAACTGGGACTGTAGTTCAGAAATCCTGAACTAGGTATTGGGTTTCAGTATTTTGGGTGGGTCTTGAATCCCTTTCCTTTCCCTTGCTGTAGGTTCTGAACATCTATGTGATTAGTCTCCCTTTCTAGTTTTGTGATATGTGTATTGTTGGAGGAAAACCTATTAACTGTTCATGTTTCACTCACACATACCACACCCACATTTCAATCATGTTTAACAACATTACCCCACACACACACACAAAAATTGCACACACACACATTGTATTCATGTTGTCACGACCCGCACCCGCTATTCGGATACGAGACGTGTCCAAGCCAGCCTATGCCGCAGAGTCGGCGGTAGAACGCTGTCAAGCCCGCAAGGAATAAATGCTCAAAATATGATATTTGCTGCTCATTCACAATTCTAAGTTTATTACAACATTTACAAGATTTATATTTAAAGAAAATACAAGACTTTACAATTAATAAAATGATACAATTTTTTCTATTTCTAGGTCGTCTTCAGCATACCCAAGTTCTCCCAGTGCTAAGAGTGATCGCGGCTAAACCTGAAAAATATTGGTTTCCAGTCAGGAATGGAACAAGTACACAAACCGACGACAATGCAAAACACAATAGAATTAACAAGACATGAAAATAGCATAAAGAATGTGGAAGCTAGTAAGAAAACTGATGACATAGCACAATAGAGAAATAAACAAGGAAAAACTAATAAAAGACATCTATCTAGGTGGTAAAAAATATCTGTTTCGACATGTGAACGGCTAGGGGTAAATAAGGCACACTGCACGTGTCGTGCGCAGCGGCTAGCATTCAAGATTAGACATAATGGGATATTTCTGGGTAGTCCACATGCCTACTAAGATATTTCCCCTCCCGACTACTCCGTGTGACGAACGTGTCAACAAGCAGCAAGTTATATGTATAGACATGAAATGAAAAGACTACTATGAATCGAAAAGCAATCAGAAAGTGCACTTGCCTGAGGTCCTTAGCTGGAGAAACCAATAACACTATACCACTCACGAGCCAGAATCAGTCAACACATGTAGAAGTATCCGGATGCTGAAATAAACAGTACCAACGTTCTCAGAATAGTCAAATTAGCTGGGATTGCCTGTCCTTAAGTCCAATTCTGGACACAGGGGCAAAACGATAATTTTGGACAAAAACGATGTCCGCTGTTGGACCCGCTTTGCACCAAAAAGCGTGCCAGAGTCAACGGTCTCTAAAGTCGTCAAACTACATGTCTACGGATCCAGTTTTCCGATACGAACCCAACCGTATGTCCAGAGTTGGATTCCGGCGGGCCGTGCACAAAATCGCCCATTGAGTGGGATCGTGGGGCCCGTAAAATGACGTCGGATTCAACTGTCTCAGAATTGGACCAAACTTGGCAACAGGACCAGAAAACAATACGGTTCTGTTGGCACAAGTTTTGTCTCGATCTGATGAGCGTGCACAAAGTAATTGAGAAATTTACAAAGTGCACGATACGGTAAATTTCGACGGATACGCATCAAATTCGTCACGCACACGCGACCAATTTGAATTTCGTCAAAGCCCACACAACCACGAAGTCGTTACGCAGCTTTCGATGCCTTCGGTTCGTGACCACGTCGCCCGGAATGGCGGGACGCACGTCGTGTGGAATAATTTTTAGTTTCTGAAACATGATTTTTAGCAAACTTTAAACAGATTTTATTTGACGAATACAATGAATTAATTAAAAGTAAAAGAAAGGTTTTCCTGTCCTATAGGTTGTCCCCAACTTCCTTCAAATACTTTTTCAAAATCGTTCATGATTGGAAGAGAACTGACCGTAAAGTGAGGTAGTTGATCTATGAAACTGTTATGTTTTGGATCAGTTTTTGCCAACTTCGGGCTCGGTTTACGATGCACATGACGTAAAACAGATCGAAGTATCTGAAGGAAATTGGAGTGGGGTATGTCGGGGTCATACCTGAAAAAACGGTTCATCATGAGGATGAGCGTGCACGACGAAACGTCGTCACGAAGCTGTCTCCCCTGCGGCTGAACTGTTGTTGTTTCTGCGCGCTGTCGCTCACGCGCGCGCGGGGATCACGGCTCTGTCGCCGTCGGCCAACGGCCGGCCGCCATGGTGGCGGCACGGAGGACGCGCGCGCGCGCACGCGGGGGATGGGGCGTCGAAGTTTAGGGTTTGGCTTTTTTTGGTTTTCGTTTCTATCGATATATATATATATGAACTGTCGAATCTCGTGGATCACTGTAAAGCTCGGGTCCTGCTCTGTTTGGGGCAAGCTCGAATGGCTTGGAGTTGAGCTCGGGCCGAGCTTATGGGGGAGCTCGGGTTCAGGCCCGCAGGTTGCTACTGCTTATTACCTATTTATTTATTTCCTTTTCTTTTTATTAAACTAATGTATATATATATTTATATATACCATTATACGTATCATATATATATACCTACGCAATATATTTATATATGCACGCACGTATACACCGTATGTATATCTTACATATTTATATATTCATAAACACACATATTCCTATATATATACACGTATACATATAATTATCTTTACATAATTCTATATCTCTATGGATATACACACACATATACATATTATGTATATTTATATATATACACTCATACATTTTATACATACACATATATGATATATATTTATATATACAAACACTTATACACGTATATAATATATTTATATATTTATCAATACATATATATATTTATCAATCCATATATATACATGTATATATATCTATATACTTATATTTATTTATCCACATATTCCATATATACTTATACATTACATGTTTATATATATAAATACACTTATACATGAATACACAGATACACATATATATATATGTATTTATATATATATATATATATATATATATATATATATATATATATATATATACACATACACTAATATATATATATATATATATATATATATATATATATATATATATATATATATATATATATATATCTATATATATATATATATTTATATATACATACAAATATATACATAAATAATATTTATTAGTCAATAAACTAATATAAAAATAATAATATTAAATAACACTCCCAATAAAATAATAACAATAATAATATCAAAAATTTAATAAACCAATAATGGTATTTATAATATTTAATTAAGAATACTTAGAAAATATTTATCAGATGATTAAAACGGAATTCGACACCCTCATACCAAGATACATCAACACGAATGTCACAGGACGTCCCGCATTGACTACATAGGCTTGGGCTCAGTTCGGGTTCAATTTGACTAGTTTGGTGCGACCGGGTCACCTAGACGTCAAATAATATTAATAGTGACTAATTAACTATTTATAATGGTCACGTCACAACTTGGCCTGGTTTTTCTAGTTAGGACATCCCTATGGCTAGGCTTTCCCGGGCATGGCTAGTACACTAGTCAAGGCACACTGCTACATCTTCCGTACCATAAATCCTAGTCGTATAGTACTCTAAAACTAAAGTCATCTATCGTAATAATTAACGAATTAATTACTTATAAAAAAATAATAAAGTCACCATTTAAATCAAATAAATAAAATAGAAAAAAAATATTTTAAAATTCCGGGAAGGGAAGCTACAAATCTACCCACCTTAAAAATAATTTCGTCCTCAAAATTCCAATTCATGATTATTCCTTAAAATCAACATCGACTATTACCTTAACCTCCTCAATTTAATCTCTCAAAATTATTTGTATCCTCCTTCTTATCATTTTGTTTCTCCGAAACTCCGAGGACTTCTACCCACCTTAGAGGCTAGGATATGGTGGCAAGGTTCCTGTCACAGGGCTGGCCGATGGTAGCTACACTTGCATATACAACTATCATAGCCTTGGGAATACCCTGTATCTATCTATCAATTTCGAGCTTTCGTCTTTCCAACCAGTGAAGACAAAACATTAAAGAGTTCAAGAGAGATGTCACTGAATACTATTACGTGATTCAAGGGCGAATATATAATTCAAGGAGAATTGTCAAAGCAGTCGTGGATAAGATCCTAGAGAGATCTACATCTCAATCCACGTAGGATAATTAGATAAGGAGCGAACCATTTGCATCGTGGTTGATCAGACCGTAATACAATGATTCTGTTTAGACAATATGTTAGCGGGCGTCCCCAATAAACATGTCTTGAATCAAGCTCGATAAAAGAGTAAGCTTGTAAAACTAGGCTGTAATAGCAGCATTGGTCAAGATAGTCAAAATACAAGTAGGCGAGATTTTTGGAAAGGAGGCACAAGTAATTCGAGTTTTGTGAGAATCAAAATCTAACTCGAGATTTTGTACACGAATAACAGAATCAGAAATTTTAAACTAGTTTCTTACAGCAAAATAGAATTTAAAATAGGCAATTCTAATTTATGATATAAGATTTTTATCTATACAGCAAAAGAAAGTTAAACAGTTTATCAAAATCAAATTAACTCCTTCATTCTAGGCAAGTCTAACATACCAAGCGAATAGTATATCCACATTGGATCACATTGTCATATTAAAAGTATAGTGTACCTATAGGGATCTAGCAAGCTATCTAAATTTAATACTTCTAAATTGCATGGCCTATCTAACAAACTTAACTACCCGATTAGTCAATTTAATAAGGGACTCTTAGTCCTAGTTATTCTCCTAATCATTTTAATCCTATTTTGTGAATGAGCATTTCTTAGGCGCAGGGCTCGCAATAGTACGACTAGCGTACCATCACGAGTTCACAATATTTTGCAAAAACGGACTGATGGGCCACCACAAAAACTTGCACGACCCGCACCCGCTTTTCGGATACGAGACGTGTCCAAGCCACCTACGCTGCAGAGTCGACGTAGAAACGCTATCAAGCCCGCAAGGAATAAATGCTCAAAATATGATATTTGGCTCATTCACAATTCTAAGTTATTACACATTTACAAGATTATATTTAAAGAAAATACAAGACTTTACAATTAATAAAATGATACAACTTTTTCTATATCTAGGTCGTCTTCAGCATACCCAAGTTCTCCCAGTGCTAAGAGTGATCGCGGCTAAACCTGAAAAATGTTGGTTTCCAGTCAGGAATGGAACAATACAAACCGACGACAATGCAAAACAAATAGAATTAACAAGACATGAAAAAATAGCATAAGAAAATGAAAGCTAGTAAGAAAACTGATGACATAGCACATAGAAATAAACAAGGAAAAACTATATAAAAGACATCTATCTAGGTGGTATGAAATATCTGTTTCGACATGTGAACGGCTAGGGGTAAATAAGGTACACTGCACGTGTCGTGCGCAGCGCTAGCATTCAAGATTAGACATAAGGGATATTTCTGGGTAGTCCACATGCCTACTAAGATATTTCCCCTCCCGACTACTCCGTGTGACGAACGTGTCAAAAGCAGCAAGATATATGTATAGACATGAAATAAAAGACTACTATGAATCGAAAGCAAACAGAAAGTGCACTTGCCTGAGGTCCTTAGCTGAGAACCAATAACACTATACCACTCATGAGCCACAATCATCAACACATGCAGAAGTATCCGGATGCTGAAATAAACAGTACCAACATTCTCAGAATAGTCAATTAGCTGGGGTTGCATGTTCTTAAGTCTCTAGACATAGGGGCAAACAGTAATTTCGGGCAAAAAACGATGTCCGCCATTGGACCCGCTTTGCACCGAAAAGTGTGCCAGAGTCAACGATCTCTAAAGTCGTCAAACTACATGGCTACGGATCAGTTTTCTAATACGAAACCCAACCGTATGTCCAGAGTTGATTTCGGCGGGCCGTGCACAAAATTACCCGTTAAGTGGGACCATAGGGCCCGCAAACGACGTCGGATTCAACTATCTCAGAATTGGACCAAACTTGGCATACAGGACCAGAAAACGATACGGTTTGTTGGCACAAGTTTCGTCTCGATCTGATGAGCGTGCACAATAATTAAAAATTTTGCAAAGTACACGATACGGTGAATTTTGACGGATACACATCAAATTCGTCGCTCACGCGACCAATTTGAATTCCGTCAAAGCCCACACGACCACGAAGTCGTTACGCAGCTTTCGATGCCTTCGGTTCGTGACCACGTCGCCCAGAATGGCGGGACGCACGTTGTGTGGAACATTTTTAGTTTGTGAAACATGATTTTTAGCAAACT
>JANAVB010002795.1:10442111-10567111 GCA_029216955.1 Iris pallida
ATATATATATATATATATATATATATATATATATATACACACACACACCACACCCCACACACACACACACACACACACACATATATATATATATATCTATATATATATATATATGTGTGTGTGTGTGTGTATTTATATATATATATATATATCTATATACTATATATATATATACGATATATATATACATATATATAACATATTGCATAAATAAAAGGAAAAAACAAAGCAGGGAATCATAGGCCCGACCCCCGAGCCCCATAATGCAAACCCGATCCCTTGATACATATACGAGAGAGGTCGAAAGAACAAAGCAGAATACCCAGCCCTACCCCCACTAGCGCCAACCCCTTGCCACCCTGGACCCCACCGCGACCCGCGCGCCGCGCATGAGTCACCGACAGCGACTGAACCCGCGCACGCACGCAATTGAACGGGATGACATCGACACCGACAGCAGCAGGACAGCCGAAGGTATACTTCGAACCCATGTTTCTCATCTTATATTTAAGCAATTTTCGATCTGTAAATTAGTTTAGAAAACCAACATAACCAAGGTTAGATCCCAGCAATTAGGTTTTGGTTTAGTCGAGGAACCTGCCCATTACATCGACCTAAATTCGATGAAAAATAGTCCCAAACAGGACAAAAAATCAAGTCCAAAAACCTATTTGGAAGGAAGATTTTGGACAGTTTATTAAGAATCTTTGGGATCTGTTTGAAGAAATTCATAGACAACTTGTACAAGATGGAAACCCTTCTTTTCGTTTTTGTATTCATGCAATGTGTGCCGAATAAAAATCCTAAAGATTAGGAAAGACCTATTTTTAAAACTACCTACTTTCAATAAAACCTTCGATAAGACGTGCGTCCCGCCAATCCGGGTGACATGGTCGCGAACCGAAAGCATCGAAAGGTGCGTATCGGCTTCGTAGATGTGTGGGCTTTGACGTAATTCAAATTGTTTGCGTGTGCGCGATGAATTTGACGAGTATCCGTCGAAATTCACCGTATCGGTCTCTGTGCAAATTTTCTAATTACTTTTTGCATGTTCGTCAGATCGAGACGAAACTTACGCCAACAGGACCGTATCATTTTTTCATCCTACATGCCAAGTTTGGTCCGATTCTGAGACAGTTGATCGGATCGCCATTTTGTGGACCCTATAATTCGAGTCAACGGGCAATTTTGTGTACGACCTGCCGGAATCCAACTTTAGACATACGATTGGGTTCTTATCATCAAAACGAATCCTTAGACATGTAGTTTGATGACTTTAGAAACCATGAACTCTGGCACACTTTTCGGTGCAAAACGGGTCAAGCGGCGGGCACCGTTTTGACCCAAAATTACCATTTTATCCCTGTGTCATAAATTGGACTTAAAGACAGGCAATCCTAGCTAATTTGACTATTCTAAAAACGTTAGAAATGTCTATTTTAGTATCCGGAGACTTGTTACATGTGTTGACTTTAGCGACTCATCTGAGTGGTTGTACTATCGGTTTCACCAGCTAAGGACCTTAGGCAAGTGCACTTTCTGATTGCTTTTCGATTCATCATAGTTTTTACGTTTTATGTCTATACATATATCTTGTTGCTTGTTGACACGCCCGTCACACGGAGATTAGTATCATGGATTTATTATACTTCTTGTCTGTCATTAAATGATTACCATGCGTACGACTTGATTCCATGAGTATTAGCTGGACGGAAAAATATCTTAGTAGACGTGTGAACTACCCATTCCATTCCAAAATGTCTAATCTTGACTGATAGCAGCTGCACACGACAATTGCAGGGTGCCGTATTTACCCCTTAGCTGTTCACATTTCGAACAAGATATTTCAAAACACATAGATAGTTATCTTTTATTTATTTCCTGGTTTTTTTCACCGCTTGCCATGACATCAGTTACTTTCTAGTTGTCATCTCACATATGTTATTCTCATGTCTTGTGAATTCTATTATGTTTTCGATTTGTCGTCGGTTTGTGGGCTTGTTTCATTCCTGACTGGAAACCAACCTTTTTCAGGTTAGCTATGGCTTCTCTTAGCATTAGGAGATATGTGTGTACTTGCAGTCCAAAACCTAGACTTTAGATAGATATTGTAGCCATTTAAAATATGTGTAAGAATTTTGTATTTTCTTTCAAATATAAATCGTGTAACTATTGTAATAAATTTTAGAAATGTGAATGAGCAATAAAGTTATTTTGTGATTTTGAGCATCTTGGCCGTGACAGCGTTCTACCGTCTAATCTGCGGTGTAGGCTAGCTTGGACACGTCTCGTATCCGAAAAATAGGTGCGGGTCGTGACAATGTTGCTTCGCTCCATACTTCAAGCACAACCGTAGTGCACTCCTTCTGAATGTGCCCCATCTTACCGCAAAAGTAACAAGTCTTGAACTCCTTCGCCTGGCACGGAATGATCTCTAATGAATGTGCCCTCTTGAATGCCTGATCGGTCCTCCATGTTGTCCTCCAGCTAGTGCGTCAGTGGTAGTGGGGTACCTCTGAATCAATAGATCCTGGCTGATGGCCTAATGGACTTTGGCTTCTTCTAACGTCTCTGCATACGAGTTCCTTGCCAGAGTGCGGCTGAACGCATCATACTCGTCTACAGTCACATTCCCTTGGTGAGTTGGTGCAGGCTGCGATGCAGGTATCCTCTCTAGGATCGTCATCATGCTCTGCCTCAAAGCTTCGGTCTGTTGAAACTGTGCTTGCATCATCGTCTGAAAGAACTGGAACATCTCTTGCTGAGCCATCTAGGGTGAAAATGGCACGAACGGCATCTGAGGTAGAAAAAAAGACGGAGGAGGTAAAGGAATCTCATGGTGGATCGGTGCCGGTGAAGTCTGACCCTCCTGGTGAGTTGGTGCAGGCTGAGGTGTAGGTTCCACGTGAATCGGTGGAGTCGACGGAAAGGTTGTGACATGTTCCGAAATCTGGTCCGCCGATGGAGCTGGAGTCCTGTCATCATTAGGCTCTGTATTAGATGCTGAGGCAACACCATAATCCGCATGTCCACTGTGCAAATTCATCTATCTAAAAGAGACAAAATTCTATTACAAATGGGACAAAGGAACTAGGATACAAGAAAATCAATATTAAAATACGAGTTGAGGTTCAAAGGTGATAATCACAAGTGGATGAGATCCTAACACTGCTAATCCTAATCGCATACTCGAATCGACAGAGTAACGTAACCGAACGATAAACGGGACCTGCATGGGCCACTACTAAAACCATGTCATGCCCCGCTCCCAAAACATATGTGATTAGGGCATAATCTGGCCAGCTGATACGACCTAGAGTGAGATGCCCAATTTAATGGACTCACTTAGGTGTACTGAGCTATAATTGTAACTATACTACACAGGCAGAAGGTAATATCTAAATCTCATCCACAAGAACAAAGAAAGAAATGATACAATATAAAACTGGAAATAACATGGAGTCTGAAATAAATACAACTGAATAGTCTGGTGGGTACAAGCCCACGGAGTGCAACACTGAATGAAAGTACTGAAAGCAGAAGATAACTAGTCATGAGCATCGACTAACTAGATAATGATGCTCATAACCTAAACAACACCATACCCTTAGTCAAGGAAACTCCTCAGGAAACACCTCGTCATCTTCTGCAGAAATTCCTGTCTCAAGTCCCGGTTCGCACCCAGTCAACTGCAAGTGCTCGTCTAAATATGGAAAGCAACCAGGTCCTCAAGGGACATAGCAAGATACAGAGGAAACATGCCATAAAGTAAATACTGAATAACTCTAAAGGGTGAACTAACCAGCTAAGTGAATGCACTTTGAAGACAACCATAGTACGTATGGTAGGTAAATAAGGATTTGGCGTCGAAGAACGGGCCGATGTCGGATCACGAGCTGAGGCCCCACCGGGTAACACTGAGCTCAATGGCCCTTACTGAATATAACTGTCAGTCCCATAGGCCTACTAATTGTCTCCCCCTACCCTACAGAATTCTACAAGTCGTATCTGCCACTTGAACATTCCGACTCTCAATGCAAGGTCACAATAACTAGACACAACCTAACCATTCTATGTACCAGAGCACGAACCATTTGCACTGGTAGCAAGCCAGATGCTCAAGGCTGTGCCATGGTATGAACTCACTCAGTGTCATGTCGTAACACGTGTCAAGTTTATGGGAATCATGACTATGATTCCATAACTTAGGGATGTCATCTAGGACTAAGTCGAATGCATGAAACTCAATTACAATGCCGTCATCGACTGTACCCGAGGTATCACTCGGACATACAACTACGTCCACTCTACCAAGTGCACAATATCTAAATATGAATAAATAAAACCAGTAATATAAGATAAGGTATACTTGCCTGAAACTCCGGGAGGCGCAAGAGAAGATCCGGGCTCCTCAATCAAGATCGTATCGTCCCAAGCACCTATAAATACACAACCAAGGCTCACAATACGCTAAATGAACATTCATGATTTACACTTTTATCCACACACAATGTGGAGTATATGTACTTAAAGACACATATATATATACACTAAGTTACAATTATGCAAGGAAATTATATATACACAAGATTTTATATATGTATAGAGACATATATATACAAGTATAGGTGCATAACCACAAGTTTATATGAAATGTGTATTTATAAGCATAGGAATTTACATACACAAGTTTTATATTTGAAATCGCATATATATATATATATATATATATATATATATATATATATATATATATATATATATATATATATATATAAATATATTAAGGCTACGCCGAGCTCCGCGTCGAGGGAAACGTGCTATGCACGGGGTCGACTTGAACAACCAAGTTCGTGCCTAGACTTAAGCCAACGAGCCGTGCAAGACGACTTAACTTGCGGGACGTGCGAAGGCTATGCCAAGCCTTGCGGGACAAGACCGTGCATGCTTTATCAAGCATTCATACGGGCGACGCCTATGACTTAGGCTATTTCAAGTATTGGGACAAAACGACGGGACCGTGCATGCTTTCTCAAGCATTCAAAATATATATATATATATATATATATATATATATATATATATATATATATATATATATATATATATATATATATATATATATATAAGATTATATATTTATATATACACAAGTTATATATATGCATGAAACATTTATCTATTTATATTTATGAAACATTTATATATTCATACGGAAACATACTTATATATATACGAAAAACGTATATGTACATATATACTAAAACATTTATATAGGGAATTATTTATACAAGAGTGTATACAAGTTTTATACAAGAACCATATATATATAAGTATATGTTAAGGGATATTCATACGAGCTTTATAAGAGTATATATACATGAATGTAGCAAATTATGCATAAGAAATATATACCCAAAATTATCCATAAGAACATTCATACACAACCTACTACTACATGCATAACCACATACTATTACAAGAGTAAGGGGTGTACATACATGTGAATGTGAACATACAAGTTATATATATATATAGGCATTGATCCATGTTCTCAACCAAGTTCATATCTAAACAACCCATGGCAACCAAGGATATGCGTATAAGAAAACGGACACGAGGAGTTGGAAGAGGGAGTGATTACCTCCGGCACGCTTGTATGTGATGGCGAAGTGCACAGGGGCTGCCGGTGGCCGACTGGACGTGCATGGCGGTGCGGGGAGTGCGCGACAGCCGCAACAGCAGCTGCAGCAACAACAGCTAGTGGTCGCTGCTGTGGGGGGACTCCGACAGCGGGGACTGCCTTCTGGGTCGCCGAAGGGAGGAAGGCGGCGGCCGGCCATGTGGCACGCGACGGCGACGCTGAACGCAGCAGTAGCAATAACTTCGAAAGGGAGGAGGAGGAAAAGATGATGGAAAAGAAGGGGGCTCGGCCTGTGGAGGGTGGTGATGGTGTGGGGGCTATCGGGTTAAGTGGAGGAGGTATAGAAGAAGAAGATGAAGAGGAGGTGGTAGAGGAGAATGGTGGTGGTGGTGGCGTGCTCTCGGTTGGAGGTGGAGGAGGAGAGGTGATGAATGAGATGGTGATGGTGAAGTGAAAATGAAGAAGAAGGAGTGTTCGATTTTGAAGGGGAGGGGTGGTGAGGAAACCGAGAGAAGAGAGTAGTGAGGAGAGATAGTTGAAAAGAGAGGGGGGAAGTTATGTCTGGTCATGAAGTGAGAGAGGAGAGAGAGTGTGAGAGGGGGGTATTCCCTAGGAATTAGGAAGAGTTATGGTGATAGTGTGTGTGTGTTTGAAAATAGGGAGAGAGAGAGAGAGAGAAAGATGAGTGATGTGACATATGGTGTGTGGTATTTTGTAGGATTTATTGGTGTTGTGTGTTTAGGTAGGGATGGGAGAGAGTGTCTTGGTGCTTGGGTTGGGTCCAATTGACTTGGGTTGGGTCACAATTGAGTTCAATTGGGTTTTAGTAATTAAAATGATTTAAATTAGCCATTTATAATCATGGATAAATAAATAGTACATAGGGACTTAATTGGATGGGACACAAGTGTCATGTGTGTAGTAGGCTCAAAATGGTCGGTGTCCAAATCTTGGGTCGACAAGTTTGGGTCAAAATGGTGTCTCCAATTCAAGTTGGAATAAATGAGACTCGGTGGGGTAAATCGAGATTGGATCAAATGTCCGGAAAGTTGTGCAATAAAAATGAAGCACAAGATGATGTGTCTGAGTGGGACACGAAGGTCATGGGCGGAGAGTGTCTCGAGTAGATCATGTATGACAAGTTGGTTTGGAGAAAATGGCTAGCCTTGTGCTCCTAAATTAAAAGTCACGGTAAGGTGCTCATGATAATCAAAAATAAAAGTGGGAATTTAATAATAACTAAAAATGATTCAAATGGCCTAATTTGACCCAAAAGTTCTGCGATGCAAATAGGGCACAAGGGAACAAGTTTGGGTGGGATATGATATATCAACATGAAGTTAAATTTGTCTAGAACAAAAATCATAAAGAGCATTTCGAGAGGTTGACATCTCTGGCGCTCCAAAAATCAAAGTCACGAATAGTATATTTAATTATCAAAACTAATTATAATAAAAATATTTATCAAAAATAAATCATTTAAAATTTTAAAATAACCCTAAAAATCCAGAGGGCTTACAATCTATCCACCTTATAGAATTTTGTCCTCGAAATTTGACACATCATATAAAACAACACATGAATATAATAATTAAATAGTCAATATAAAACATACCCCTTTCCAGCAGAACTGGTGTCGAGACTAACTGCTGATTCATGTCCCGACGCCATGGACATCTTATAACATAATGTTGCTTCGCTCCACACTTCAAGCACATCTGTAGCCTTTTTTTGCACTCCTTCTGAATGTGCCCCATCTTGCCGCAAAAGTAACAAGTCTTAAACTCCTTCGCCTGGCACGGAACGGCTCTCTGTTGAATATGCTCTCTTTAATGCCTGATCAGTCCTCCATGTTGTCCTCCAGCTAGTTCGTCAGTGATAGCGGGGTACCTCTTAATCAATAGATCCTGGATAATGGCCTCCTGGACTCAGGCTTCTTCTAACGTCTCTGCATACGAGTTCTTTGCCTGAGTGCGGCTGAACTTCGCATCATACTCGTCTACAGTCATGTTCCCTTGGTGAGTTGGTGTAGGTATCCTCTCTAGGATCATCATCATGCTCTGTCTCAAAGCTTCGGTCTGTTGCCACTGTGCTTGCATCATCATCTGAAAGAACTGGAACATCTCCTGTTGAGCCATCTGGGGTGCAAATGGCACAAACGACATTTGAGGTAGAAAAGAAGGCGAAGGAGGCAAAGATATCTCCTGCTGGATCGGTGTCGGTGAAGTCTGACCCTCCTGGTGGTGCAGGCTGAGGTGCAGGTTCCATGTGAATCGGTGGAGTCGACGGAAAGGTTGTGACATGTCTCGGAATCTGGTCCGTCGATAGAACTGGAGTCCTATCGGCATTGGGCTCAGTATCAGATGCTGAGGCAATGCCATAAGCTATACGTCCACTGTGTAAATTCATCTTTCTGAAAGAGACAAAATTCTATTATAAATGGGACAAAGGAACTCGGATACAAGAAAATTAATAACAGAATACGAGTTGAGGTTCAAAGGCGACAATCACAAGTGGATGAAATCCTAACACTGCTAATCCTAATCGCAGGCTCGAATCGGCAGAGTAACGTAACCAAAACGATAAATGAGACCGCATGGGCCACCACTAAAACCATGTCACGCCCCGATCCTAAAACACATAGGATTAGGACATAACTTGGCCAGCTGATACGACCTAGATTGAGATGTCCAATTTAATGGACTCACTTAGGTGTACTAAGCTGTAATTGTAACTATACTACACAGGCAGAAGGTAATATCTAAATCTCATCCACAAGAACAAAGAAAGAAATGTTAAAATATAAAACTAGAAATAACATGGAGTCTGAAATAAATACAACTGAATAGTCTGGTGGGTACAAGCCCACGGAGTACAATACAGAATGAAAGTACTGAAAGCAGAAGATAACTAGTCATGAGCATCGACTAACTAGATAATGATGCTCATAACCTAAACAACACCATACCCTGAGTCAAAGAAACTCCTCAGAAAATACCTCATCATCTTCTGCAGCAAGTCCTGTCTTAAGTCCTGGTTCGTAGCCAGTCAACTGCAAGTGCTCATCTAAATATGGAAAGCAACCAGGTCCTCAGGAGACATAGCAAGATACAGAGAAAATATGCCATAAAGTGAATACTGAATAACTGTAAAGGGTGAACAAACCAGCTAAGTGAATCCACTTTGAAGACAACCCTAGTACGTATGGGTAGGTAAATAAGGATTTGGCGTCGAAGCACGGGCCGACGTCGGATCACGAGCCGAGGCCCCACCGGGTAACACTGAGCTCAATGGCCCTTACTAAATGTAACTGTCTGTCCCATACGCCTGCTAATTGTCTTCCCCCATCCTACGAAAATGTAAAAGTCGTATCTGCCACTTGAACATTCTGACTCTCAATGCAAGGTCATAATAACTAGATACAACCTAACCATTCTATATACCAGAGCACGAACCCTTTGCACTGGTAGCTAGCCAAATGCTCAAGCCCGTGCCAGGGTATGAACTCACTCAGTGTCATGTCGTAACACGTCTCAAGGTCATGGAAATCATGACTATGATTCCACAACTTAGGGATGTCATCTAGGACTAAGTCGAATGCATGAAACTCGATGACAAGGTCGTCACCGACTGTATCCGAGGTATCACTTGGACACACAACTACGTCCACTCTACCAAGTGCATAATATATAAATATGAATAAATAAAACCAGTAATACAAGGCAAGGTATAGTTGCCTGAAACTTTGGTAGACGCAAACGAAGATCCGGGGTCCTCAATCAAGATCGTATCGTCCCGAGCACCTACAAATACACAACCAAAGCTCCCAATACGCTAAACGAACATTCATGATTTACACTTTTATCCACACACAATATGGAGTATACGTACTTAAAGACACATATATATACACTAAGTTAGAATTATGCAAGGAATTGTTTTTTTTTTTTTGAAATATATATACACAAGCTTTTATATATATATATAGAGCCATATATATAAGTATAGGTTCATAACCACAAGTTTATATGAAATGTGTATTTATAAGCATAGGAATTTACATACACAAGTTTTATATTTGAAATCGCATATATATATATATAAGAGTATACATAAGAGTGTATATATATATATATATATAAATATATATATATATATATATATATATATATATATATATATATATATATATATATATACACACACACACACACACACACAAGTTATATATATATACACGAAACATTTATCTATTTATATTTACGAAACATTTATATAGTCATACGGAAACATACTTATATATATACGAAAAATGTATATGTACATATATACTAAAACATTTATATAGGGAATTATTTATACAAGAGTGTATACAAGTTTTATACAAGAACCATATATATAAGTATATGCTCAGGGATATTCATACAAGCTTTATACGAGTATATATACATGAATGTATATAAGCAAATTATGCATGATAAATATATACCCAAAATTATCCATAAGAACATTCATACAAAACCTACTGCTACATTCATAAACACCTACTGTTACAAGAGTAAGGGATGTACATACATGTGAATGTGAACATGCAAGTTATATATATATATATATATATATATATATATATATATATATATATATATATATATAAATATATATATATATATATATATATGTATATATATATATATATATATAGGCATTGATCCATGTTCTCAACCAAGTTCATATCTAAACAACCCATGGCAACCAAGGATATGCGTATAAGAAAATGGACACGAGGAGTTGGAAGAGGGAGGGATTACCTCCGTCGTGCTCGTATGTGACGGTGAAGTGCATGGGGGTTGCCAGTGGCCGAATGGATGCGTACGGTGGCACGGGGAGTACGCGACAGCCGCGGCAGCAGCTGCAGCAACAATAGCTAGTGGTCGCCGTTGTGTGGCCTCCGACAGCGGGGGCTGCCCTCTGGGTCGGCGGAGGGAGGAAGGCGACGGCCGACCGTGTGGCATGCGGTGGCGACGCTGAACGCAGTAGCAGCAACAAAACTTCGAAAGGGAGGAGATGGAGAAGATGATGGAGAAGAAGGAGGGCTCGGCATGTGGAGGGTGGTGATGGTGTGGGGGCTGTCGAGTTAAGAAGAGGAAGTAGAGAAGAAGAAGAAGATGATGAAGATGAAAAGGATAAGGTAGAGGAGAATGGTGGTGGTGGTGGAGTGCTCTCAGTTGGAGGAGGAGGAGAGGTGATGAAGGAGATGGTGATGGTGAAGTGAAAATGAAGAAGAAGGAGTGTTCAATTTTGAAGGAGAGGGGTGGAGAGAGAAGAGAGAGTTAAAATGAAGGAGAGAAGTTATGGTCGGTCATGAAGTGAAGGAGAAGAGAGAGTGTGAGAGGGGGGTATCCCTAGGAATTTGGAAGAGTTATGTTGATGGTGTATGTGTTTAAAAATAGGGAAAGAGAGAGAGAGAGAGAGAGAGAGAGGGAGAGAGAGAGAGAGAGATGAGTGATGTGACATGTGGTGTACGGTATTTTGTAGGATTTATTGGTATTGTGTGTTTGGGTAGGGATGGTAGAGAGTGTCATGGTGCTCGGGTTGGGTCCAATTGAGTTGGGTTGGGTCACAATTGAGTCCAATTAGATCTTAGTAATTAAAATGACTTAAATTAGCCATTTATAATCATGGATAAATAAATAGTACACGGCGACTCAATTGGATGGGACATAAGTGACATGTGTTTAGTAGGCTCAAAATGGTCTGTATTCATATCTTGGGTCGATAAGTTTAGGTCAAAATGGCGTCTCCAATTCAAGTTGGAAGTAAATGAGACTCGATGGGGTAAATCTAGATTGGGTCAAATGTCTGAAAAGTTGTGCGATAAAAATGAAGCACAAGATGATGTGTCTGAGTGGGACACGAAGGTCATGGGCGGAGAGTGTCTCGAGTAGATCATACAAGACAAGTTGGTTTAGAGAAAATGACTAGTCTTGTTTTCCTAAATTAAAAGTCATGGTAAGGTGCTCATGATGATCAAAAATAGAAGTGGGAATTTAATAGTAACTAAAAATAATTCAAATGGCCTAATTTGACCCGAAAGTTCTACGATGCAAATAGGGCACAAGGGAACAAGTTTGGGTGGGATATGATATATCAACACGAAGATAAAGTTGTTTAGATAAAAAATTATAAAGAACGTTTCGAGAGGTTGACATCTCTGGCGCTCCAAAAATCAAAGTCACGAATAGTATATTTAATTATCAAAACTCATTATAATAAAAATATTTATCAAAAATAAATCATTTAAAAATTTAAAATAACCCTAAAAATCTAGAGGGCTTATACCACGTATCCTATTTAGGACACATACACCCACTTTCGAATCAAAAATGATACAAATGTTCCTTTGGGGACACGTATCGAACACTTGGTGGTCACAAATTCAATTTTCCTAATTTTCTTCAAAATAAAATAAAAAAAACCTTCAAATAGGAAGAGAAGAGCCTCAACTCCTCTCTAATAATATCCTAATACAAATAGGATCCTAAATGAATGTAGTTACACTAATGAAATAAAATAGAAGGGTTTAGAGAGCTCATACCAAAAGGGAGATGTATTCCCAATATAAAATTCCTAGATCTAGATCTTCACCAAGTTTCAAGGCTCCAAATCCTTCCAATCCCTTCTTATCTAGCCAATAGAGGATTCTTCCTCTCCAAGGGAAAGAGAATGAAATAAATTTGGGTCAATTTGGAGAAAATTTGGGTGTAGGAGCAATTTGGAGGAAAAGCTCCTAAATTGGGGCTTGAAATAAAAAATGGAAGGAGAAAGACGATGAAGTGGGATTTTATAAAACTATGGACTGCCATATGATGTTAGGATTAGGGTTTTGGTCAAGAAAAAAGGTCCACTACACCCCTCTCTTTAGTCATGACAGGTTATGGATTAAACCTCTCTTCCTAATTTGGTGTTTAGTCAAGTTTTCTAACTAGATCTTCTAATTTAGCTAGAGACTAACTAAAGTTCATTTAGACTAGTCCTAATCATCTTATTGGGTGTCATGACATGTGGGTTTGGGTCTTCTAGGATCATTAACCACTATTCTAGTCAAAGGCTAACCATTAGTCATATTCAAAGTATAACACATGTACCATGTTAACTATTTAAATAATTAACCAAAATATGAAGTTTAGTTTTCAAAAATAATTAGCACTCAAGATATAACATGAAACCACACTAATAATAGTAATTAGAAAAAAGTCAACAATACCTCTATTCCAGGAAAGTGGTGGTGACAAATCTACCCTCCTTAGAAAAATTTTGTCCTCAAAATTTAAAGTTGGTCGTACTACTTCTAGGTCAAACTCCCAACAATAAAAGTCAAAAAAATTCTATCTAAAGCATAAAAAACATGGTCCTACTGGTCGTGATTTTACATTCTCGAACAGGGTCACTACACTATATAGCATATCATAAGAATATCCTGATAGGTACTAATGAAATCACACATCAAGGTGGGAAAAAAGAACAGAAAAGATAGACCTGCTAACATGTCACCCGCAGTATAGTTCGATCCGTCGAAGGATAAAGCCAGACCTGGAAATTTATTCGATGAAATTTACCAAACGCATCAAGGTGGGGAAGAATAGGAAAGACAGACCTAGAAAGTTATTAGATAAAATTTACCAAACGTATGCGACAGAGAACTTAGAAAGGTACCCGAGTGTAGTTTGATGTCGTCGAAGGATAAAGCCATTCGATAGAAATTGTCTAAGATATGCACACGACATAAGTTAAGGAACGGTAGGATGACTTGCACTCAGGAAGTCTCGAGGACGAGACTTTGTTCTGAGTTGTGTATAATGTAACGACCAGCTCCGCCCTAGCGGAATGTCGATTCAAATGGCATGTGCAACGACTCAAATAAATCATTGACTCGAAGAGTTGCGTCGACCTGATGAAGTATCGATGTGAACCGATGCAAGTGTTAAGTTGGCCCTTCAAGAAGAATCGAGACTTAGAATTTCAAAGACGTGCTCAAAGTCTCGCTCGGCCGATGTGATCATCGCTAAGGTAGGTGGCTCTGATGAACCTGTCTTTGCTTAGCCTAGACACATAATAATTCAGACAATATTGCTAGAATCGCTAGGTGATAACTCCCTGCATGCTAATAAAATGACTCAACGCACCTAGCTAAGGAAATGATCCCATCTTGCATATTTATGTAGAACATGGAAAAGAACTTGAAAAGTTACCTGAACCTCGCACCGCACTCCATGCTCGTGCCAAGGCACGGCTTACTTTTGAGTAGAATTGTCTATGCGTTAACTCATGAACGAAATGCTTGTCACTTATAATGTACTACAACTTGAAGCACAAAATAATGAATGGTTCACTAAAATGAGGCAGGAAGACTATCAACATAGTCATTCCGAGCATAGTATAGAAACATCGAAAGGCTTTAGCATAGTTGGGTCGCCAAGGCGGTTCCCATACAGGGAGCTCCATAATGAATGAATGAACGAATGAACAAATAAGTAAATGAATGAATCAACGAATAAATGAATGAATAAGTGAACGAATAAATGAATGAATGAACAAGTAAAAGAAAAAAAAATATAAGAATGAATGAAAGAAAGAAAGATAAGAAAAAAAGAATGATTAGCGACAGGTATGACAGGAACGTGCAACGGGGCTCGCTACCCGTGCTGCATGGATGCCGCCACCAACCTAGTCGGTAATCAACTATGGCTCAAAGACAGTCCGTTAAGTTAAAAATGATAAAATAATACAAAATGGTCGCGGACAACTCGGTACATGAGGGAAAAAAAATAAATAAGGATTCTAAGGCAACAATCAACGAAATTATGGCCAGCCTAGGCAGAATCAAGGCTTAAGGGAGGCTTGGGTGCGGGCTCGACCAACCAAGAGGCGTAAGTCGAATATTGCATGGCCTATCAGGGTGTACCAGCCATCACCGGCTGATAGAGAACCACGATACCAAGATGGATAGTCCAAAATAACTTGTGGTGCCAGCGACCGGTGCATATAGATTAAGTTAGCTCGATTGCGGCAATCTATGTGCGAGACCTTGCATTGAAATAAGAAATCTGAGGAAGCTGAACATGCTAAGTAACTAAATCAAACATATCTGAACAACACTTGAGTATAACACATCTTGAAAACTTGAGTAAGCTGAAAAACTGAGTGAACATGAACATCGGAATAAAGCGTTTAGAGTATAACATAACTTGACAAACTTGAATACTTCGTCCAAAGTTGAACACTTCGTCCACCTGAGACAGGAACACGCCCTTGACACTCTTGAATGCTTATGCAAAATTCGTTAAGTCTTTAAGTATATTATGTTGGCTAACTTGGTTTACCTTGGACAGGGAAGATCGTATAGTAAGTATGGTAAGTTGCGAATGCTATTCACATGTGACACTTGATATCGGTAACACGGGATAGGCTTTATATTATACGCCATGAAACTGATCATAAGGCAAGATTTATAATACAATAAATGATAGATGGTGCACAAAAGTAAATTTGAACGTGTTGGTTAATGATAGCGAGTGGACGAGCTAGCCTCCCCACCAGTGCATAATAATGTACTGATAACTACATTGATTGTTTGCAGAATACGGAAGAACCTTGTCGGGTGCGGAGACTTCCCTCGAACGTGCTAAGTTACGAAGCTAACTTTGGAGCCTTGGAGCGTTGCAAATGAATTGAAGCACCATATACAGGACATAATATATCGGGACATCGCCATGAATCATTCCATCTTGTAAGCCAACTTGGCAAGCCTTTTATATTTCAGAGAGAGAAAGCTTGAGCGAATTGTAATCTCGGCCTAACACTGCTTGTAATACTTCTTGAATATCAATAAAGACTATTGAGTTGTTTCAATTGTGTTCATTTACTTTCTGTTGCAAATGGGGACTCTCTGTGCGACTCTGTGACCTAGATTCAATCGGTTATTTCTGGACTTGGCCTTGTACGAGTGCAACCTAGGCTCGTGCGGCATCACGCCTTAACGAGAACGATCGCTCCTCCGGGAGTGGGACGCGACAGATTATGACAATCGATTTGCGGTATCGATGAACGTGGTCGATATGACGACTATGGGAGGAACCTTTTTGTCGCTAGCGGAGATTCGTTCGTCTATGTTTATTAACTTGATGGTCCTGGAAAAGTCCATATAGAAAAGTAGATGACCTCAACTGAAGAACGATATATATATATATATATATATATATATATATATATATGGAAATAGCTGTGAAACCCAATTTCGGGGTTGGTTTTTATGAAAAACCCACCCGTAGGGTGGGTTTTATGAAATGCCCAGAATTATATATTTTCACGTAAAATATTCTAAGATTCCCTTTAGATGCTCTATTATCATTTTTATAGTTCCAAAAATATCCCTTCGCGCAAATTTGGTCATATATATATTATTTTGATTTCACAAACTCTGATTTGGATTGTGATTTTATTCTTCTTCTTCTTCTTTACGAGAAATCTGAATTCTATTGTTCTCATCTTCAGCAGAGATCGCAAATATCGTTCGTTGTTCACTGTGATTTTCTTCAGTCGAACTTCGATCATTGTTCATCATCATTATCATCATCTTCTCCGTGGAGTGGTTTGAAGTTTTTTAGCGATTAGGTCAATTGTGGAGAAAAGATCATCTTCTTGTCTTTTTTTAGATCTTAAAACAATGTGAGAGTTTAGATATATAGAAATTCATTCATCATCTTCATCCAGTCGTAAAATTTTTGCTGAATTTGAATTTTTTATGAAGATTATTAACTGAGTAACGATTATAGAGATCTTTAATCTCATTATTTTTGTGCGAATATGATGGCTAATATGACAGAGAATGGTTAATTGTCACAGAGAAAGAGAATTCTTCGTTATAATTCGACGAAGAATGACCATTCTCAGTTAGTATTGGCCAGAGAATGACCATTGACCATTTCCATTAAGAATGATCATTCTCCATAAATTTTAGACGAAGAATGATCATTCTCCCCGTTAGTTTTAGACGGAGAATGATCATTCTCCGTTAGTTTTAACCGAAAAATGGTCATTCTCCGTTAGTATTAGACGGAGAATGATCAAAAATGTGTTGTCCTATTTTGTGATCTCTTCTGTTTTTATGTTATCGGGGGGAAGAATGGATTCAAGTTGTTTATTTAATCTTTGTCACACATGAAAGTACCATGGAATTTTTAAAGCATCAAGTGTGCGATCGATGGACTTCTTTGGATCCACATTCCTTTCGTTTCAAGTTTTTGCATTCTGATGGGACTGAACTGTACGTTGACAATGATTTTTGGCTTCGGTCCTTGGTTGGGGGTTTCAATGGTACCCATGATATGAGCTTTGATCTATTTGTAGAGCAAGTATACCGTCCATGTTCTTCATCGGCATCTTTTCCTTGTCAAAGCATTTCTATGGGACCTTCGTCTTCCTCTTCTAGTTCCTTGAGTAGTAGATGTTCTCCTACTGTAAAGGATAAACGAGTAGTAAATTTTATGAGGACTCAATTGAGACAGTAAAGAAGAGGAAACCGGATATGTGGCCTGGATCAATTACAGGCGTTGGTCAAATTTTCCTAAATGGTGTTGAAGAAGTTAGACACGCTGTTAAAATGGTATATTTTGAATCTCGTCATCCATTCCATATTTTAAAATCTGAGCCGGGGAGGTACACTGTTTGCTACAAGAATTACAAGACCTATGCTTATTTTTGGAGCTTCCATGCCACATCTATTTCAAAAGATAATCAAATTTGAGGTGAAGAGGTATGTGGGAGAACACAATTGTGGAGCTGGCTATATGGATAAAGGTAATCTAGTTGTTCCAGCAAAGTTTGTGAAAAGTTTGGTTAGTGACATTGTTCGTATGGATCCTAAAAAGTCGGCAAAATCAGTTGTTGATGAATTCAAGGTTGACTACAGTTTATCGCTTACCTACGGGCAGGCATACCATGGCATTAGGTTGGTGCACAAAGAAATGTACGGAGATGATGTTAGAGCTTACAGTGACTTGTGTTGGTATGTCAACAAGGTAAAGGAAACCAATATTGGTTCCGTTATCGACTTTCAGAAAGATGATACGTCAATGAGGTTTTATCGGCTTTTTCTTTCATATGGGACTTGCGTCAAAGGCTTTCAATATTGTCGCCCGATGCTATATTTGGATGCAACTTTCCTTAAAGGAAGGTTTAGAGGGTGTTTGATGTCTGCTACAGCGAAGAATGGTAACCAACAGTTCTACCCTATTGCCTACGGTATAGTCTCGGGCGACGATGGTGACAATTGGGAATGGTTCCTTAAAAATCTCAAAAATGTTGTTGGATGTAGTAGGCGTATCATTTTTCTTTCAGATCAAGGCACCGGTTTAGTTTCTGAAGTTCCCAAAGTGTTCCCTACTGCTTACCATAGCTATTGCTATTATCACATGAAGAATAACATACCGCTGAAGAAGAAAGAAAATGAAAGAGTGTATCCGCATGTACTTGAAGCTTGGAGGTAAGTAGTATATGCTCTAACTCCAGGTGTGTAAATGAGACAGATATATGCAGCTTTTCTGTGCATTCTCCTTTATTTTAAAAAGTAGAATGAACATTCTTCGTGTAAATAGTACGGAGAATAGTATTCTCTGTGTTGCCTAGAACGGAGAATATTCGTTCTCCGTTTTAAAATACACGGAGAATGGCATTCACCGTGTCATTTAACACGAATAATTCTATTCTTCGTGTATTTAGAACGGAGAATACAATTCTCATGCGTTCTAACACGGGGAATGACCATTCTCCGTGATTTTAAAACAGAGAATGGCATTCTTCGTGTTTCTATCACGGAGAATGGTCATTCTCATGCATTTTAACACTTGGAAAGACCATTCTCCGTGTCACTTAACACGGAGAATGACATTCTTCGTGTTATTAGAAAGGAGAATGATCATTCTCATGCGTTTTAACACTTTCATTATCACCCTCCGTGTCATTCTCCGTTTAAAAATACACGGAGAATGACATTCTCCGGGTTAAATCAAACGGAGAATGGCCCCTGTTTTTTCATGTTCTTGTTTCTTGATTTCCATCTTTATTAATTACTTTTTTCCCTGTATAAAGGTGGGTATAAACAAGCAACTAAGAAGATTTATGATCTGAATTGTGGTCATGTTGTGAAATGGATGGATAAACAAAAGCCTAAAAATTGGTCAAATATATTCTTCCCGGGATGTAGATACAGCGAGGTTGCTTCTAGTTGTGCAGATTCATTCAATTCATGGATAAAGGCTGAGCAGAAAATGCCTATTTCAGCACTTGTAAATGTCATCCCACTACCAGAATACGTCGTTTTAGCGACGCCTAAAGACGTCGCTAAAACGACAATTTTTGTCGCTAATAATATTTAGCGACGAAATTATCGACGTTTTGGGCTGGTCGCGGAAACGTAAGTCGCTGATCTTCAAAACGTCGCCAAACGTCGCAAGTACCAACGTTTACCGACGTATATATACGTCGGTATTTTACCGACGTCTACCGTCGTGTCGTCGTTGTATTAGTACGTGTTTTTGATGTCGCTACGCGTCGGTAACTTTACCGATGATTACCGTCGTGTTGTCGGTGGTTTAGCGACGTGTTTAAAGACGCTACACGTCGGTAAAGTCCTAGGAATTCCTGGGATGATTATCGACGTGTACCGACGTTTACCGACGTTCTCCGACGTGCACCGACGTTTACCGACGTGTTCAAACTGGCGACGTTTTTCGACAAATCAACGACGTTGCTTTTTATTACACTAAAGGTAGTCGCTGTTTGTCGCTATCAGCTACGTGTTGTGACGCTTACTTTTGGTGTCGCTAATTCCAGAAATATTAGCGATGTTTTAAGTTGGCGTCGCTAATTTCATCGCTGATATGGCTTATTTTGGTAGTATCCGAGTGAAGATGATGAAGATGAGTTCGGATCGCACAAGGATGCAAGTGATTTCAATAACATATTGACTCCATACGCCGAGAATATGCTGAAGCAGCTTACAGATGATGGCATGTCTTATAGGGTATATCGGTCTGGTGATTTTGAGTTTGAGGTGATGGCAGATACTTATCCCACTTGGTGAATCTTCTTGATTGGCATAGTAGTTGTCGTAGATGGAAGGTATATAGATTCCCATACAGCCACGCAATCCAATGCATCAGATTTGGTTCAGACAAATCTGTCTACGATTTTGTGGCGCAGTATTGGATATCAAATTTCTACCAGAAGTTATATTCATGTGCTATTCGTCCAGTTCCAGATTCTAGAAAATAATTTGAAAATAATTCAACTGATTTGGTCCTACCCCCTGTTCCGAAACGGGGTCCCGGCCGACCAAAGGCGGACCGATATAATAGCAATTATGAAAACAAGGGAAACGAGAAGAGGAAGATGAGGTGCCATAATTATCTTGAATTAGGTAATCACAATCGCAGCACTTGTCCTCTTCCCCCACGTGCTTCTACGGTGGTCGAGGAGGCAGCGCCCCCTCGTTAATACATATACATATATGTTTCCTTTTATATAACTATTTTTTTAATACATTTCTTAAAATTTTGATATCAATGGTGCTATTTTGAAGTATGTTATATCTAATGTTGTACAGTTTTTGAATGCATAATGGCCATTCTCCGTCATTCTTACACGGAGAATGCCATTCTCCGTTTTAAATTACATGGAGAATAGCATTCTCATTCGTTCTAACAATGAGAATACCATTCTTCGTGTAGTTCGACATGGTGAATAACATTCTCCGTTTTAAATTACACGGAGAATGAATATTTTCATGCGTTTTAACACTTATAATACCGTTCTCCGTGCTAGATTAACACGTAGAATAAGATTCTCCGTTTCAAATTACACGAAAATAGAATTCTCATTCATTTTAACACAGAGAATCCATTCTCCGTGTAATTCAAGACGGAGAATGAGATTCTCTGTTTCAAATTACACGAAGAATAGCATTCTCATTCATTTTAACACTGGAAAATCCATTCTCCATTTTAACTTACATGGAGAATGAACATTCTCATGCGTTATAACACTATAAATGACATCCTCCGTTTAATTCAACACAAAGAATGACATTCTCCGTGGTTAAGTAAACGGAGAATGGCATTATCAGTGTAATTAAAACAGAAAATGTCATTCTCCGTGTTAGATTAACACGGAGAATGAACATTCTTCGTGTAATTTAACACGAAGAATAAATATTCTCATATATTTTTATTATAGAAGACACCGCAGATGTTACAAAATATACAGACAGAGAAAAATAAAATTCAAACAGAAGTTATAGAAAGAAGTTCTTTTATTAATATGTGTTCAAAGGATCTATTATAGATTCAGAAAGACTCATACTGTTCTTCTACAAAGGATCTATTACAAAGACTCATATTGTTCTTAAAGAAAGCATTTATTACAAATTCAGAAAGGCCTAAAGAAGTATACAAGAGGGTTTATCTTCATAGAAGTGCAACCCTTATTCTTCTTGGTGCACATACTGGAAGATTGATCTCCATCGAAGCGTATTCCTCCTTTCTTGTATGCGTAACCCCGAATGCCCGAATGAGCAGGACAGAGCACAACTTGTGGCTCTTCCGGCATAACAGAATGCTAGACCGTTACTGAGAAGGGCATAGCATGACCCCCAACTTTTCGATAAAGAACGAGGACTGCCAAGATGTTGTTCAGTTTCAAACAAGGTATTCTAATATATCTCGAGATTCACTACTACGTGTTCTTCTACAAGGACATAACTACTTTGAACGAAGAGATGCACAGCCAACAGCCAACTGATGCCAGGCCATTCTCCTCTTAAAGCTAAGTCAGGGTCGTGCATAATAGGAATGCTATAAAGATGATGGAGTTTGCTCCTCAAGAAAGCCCTTTTTATAGGACATATTATCTAATAAATGCAGATAAACCTAATAGTCAGCATAATGAATCTCATTTAATAGGTTCATTACAGGTGGATGTCATTCCGCAAACTACTCCCCCCCAATAAAGAAGGTGGCATTTAAGAGTTGTTACAGGTGGATTAAATGTCGCAAACTCCTCATTTAATAGGTCCATTGCGTGTAATTTAAAACGGATAATATTCTATCATGCGTGGAATGACGATTCTCCGTATTATATGATACGGAGAATGACATTCTCCATGTTAAATAACACAAAAAATGACCATCCTCATGCGTTTTAAAACTAAAATGACCATTCTCCGTGTTACTTAACACGGAGAATGTCATTCTCCGTCTTACTTAACACGGAGAATAGCATTGTCCGTGTTATTTAAACGGAGAATTGCCATCCTCATGCATTTTAACATAGAGAATGACCATTCTCCGTGTTACGTAACACGGAGAATGGCATTCACCATATAAATTAAACGGAGAATGGCCATCCTCGTACGTTTTAAAACTGGAATGACAATTCTCCATGTTATTTAGCACGGAGAATATTCATTCTCCTATAAGTACAACAGAGAATGGCCTTTCTCCGTTCTAAAGTACACGGACAAAGAACATTCTCCGTGTTATTTAACACGGAGAACGACCATTCTCCGTATTCAATAACACGGAGAATGGCCATTTTCGTGTAATTTAATACGGAGAATGACATTCTCCGTATTATTAACACGGAGATTGGCACAGAATGGTCATTCCTTATTGTGAACTTGACACAGAATGGTCATTCAAAAATGATATATATATATATATATATATATATATATATATATATATATATATATAGAACAATGTAATATAAGACACAGCAATGTAATATAAGACAGAACAATGATATAGACAATGCAGTTCTGTGAACTTGACACAGAACTGCATTTTCATATATACAGAACAATGTAATATAAGACAGTAGATGTAACAAAAAGACGCAGTCACAGAAGAATATAACTGCATTTTTATATTTACAGAACAATGTAATATAAAGTTCTTAGGACTTTGTCATTTTCATAATGTGTTCACGATCTGCATTTGCACTTTTAAGCAACCTCTTAACCCATGTCAACCTAACTTTGTAATCCTATTGTGAATTTCATTTACATTTCCTCTTGTTGGTATTTCGAAGGGATTAATCATCAAGCACTTCATAAAATATGTCGTGTACAAGAGACAGTTGGGTCCTTTTTGTTGTGGGAAGTTTGAACGAAACTTCGTATCTGTGCTCTCATACTCCATCATCGCCTTGTATTTTTCCCTCATTATCTCAATTTTTCTCCTGATGATAGTCTCCAAGACCTCCCTCAAGAATTCTGTATCTGCCTTGCCCGATTCGTACGTGTTTTGCACCAAGGAGTTGTAGTGTGCCCACTCGTACGAGCTGAAGTTGAATGTCAGGAGCATATAGTATAATTTGCTTCATTAAAGAGTTGCATGAATAGCCACTCTATGTCGTCCTGTAAACCCACGATTAGGCCTTCGACATCTGTTTTGAAAGTTTGAATGGCACCGTCTTTTACTTCTTTTTCATGAACTTGGCGAACGATGGACTGTTTCCCAAAAACAAAGACAGAATATCATTAATTAGTTTCATCGGTGTACACATGAATAGGAGGAATGTTTCAGTTTTGATTCTTATCAATGTGTGGGGCATCATAAATGCAGACCACTTATTTTGCACCTCTTGTGAACTTGATTGTGTTTCACTTCTTGCTTTTTCTTGATTTTGTTTCATCTTGCTTATTAGTATGTTGAGTATACCAACCTTCATGTCTTGATTGTTGAATATGTCTTGCATGTCTATTGCTGTCAGGATAACTTTAACTTCATTTTTTACCTTCAGCAGAATAATATACAACATCACTGCACGTAAATTTAGTTCAGTTAGATTAAATCAATAGAAATTGACAGAAATAATTGTAAAAAAAGACGAAAGGAATATAGAAGAATACATACAGTGGAGTCATCTTGCTTTTGAATTTGAGGTCCTTGTAAAGCTTCTGCAGCTCTTTATCTGCCTCATTCCAAAGTTTGAGGTCCTCGCATTCCCTGAATATTTTGTCGTTCTTTATTAGTTCTGCAATTCTGGCATCTTCTTTGGATTTTGAATCATCATTCTTATTATTTTTTTGGCTCTGGGTTTGGACTGAGGTTTTGACTTCGGATCGTCATTAATCTTCTGCCTTTTTATTATTTTCCTCCCCAAGGGAGTAAAATCATCATTAGTTATTACATCAGATGGTTTTATCCTCCTCTTTTTCCCCTTCCTAATCCTTTTTTGGGTACTAGTGGATCATCAAGTTCATCAGATTGTTGTTGAAGAACTTGTTGAGGCTCTGTAAGCTGCAATGCATCAATTATGACTTCAAGATTTGTGATTTTTTCATCCTTTTTCATGGCTTCTTTACTCAACAATTCAACTTTCCCTAGAAGCTTTTTTTTTTCATTAGCGAGCCTTTTATTTGCTTGTCTCAGCTGCTCTGTTATTTGTACTGATATAAAACAAACATCAATGAAAGGTACGATGTCAATGAAAAAAAAAGTAAAGATCATTCTCAGTTAACAATGGAAAAGACCATTCTCCGTGTTAATTAAAACGGAGAATGTCATTCTCTGTGTTAATTAAAACGGAGAATGTCATTCTCCGTGTATTAAATGACGCGGACAATGGCATTCTCCGTGCTAAATAAAACGGAGAATGTAGAATCTCATGTGTAATTAATACGGAGAATGATCATGCCCATGTGACAATGGGATTTACCATTCTCCGTTTAATCTAAGACGGAGAATATAAATTCTCCATGTAATTAAATACGAAGAATTGTCATTCTCCTACATATAACAAGGAGAATTGTCATTCTCCTACATATAACAAGGAGAATGACATTCTTCGTGTAAGTTAAAACGGAGAATGTCATTATGTGTGTTTCTAATACGGAGAAAGTCCATTCTCCGTGTAAGTTAAAATGGACAATGGACATTCTCCTGCAACATAAAATAGAGAATGGCCATTTTACTGCAATAAAATATGGAGAATTATAAATCATAAATTTAAAAAAGAGAAGATTTTACCTTGTGTCGCATCCTTTTCAATCGCTTCTTTATTCAACAATTCAACCTTTTTTTGAAGCTTTCTTTTCTCATCAGCGAGCTTTTTATTTGTTTGTCGAAGCTGCTCTGTTATATACACTGTTATAAAACAAACATCAATGAAAGACACGATGTCAATAAAAAAATGGAAAAATTAAAGATCATTCTCAGTTTTAACAATAAAAAAGACCATCGTGTTAATTAAAACGGAGAATGTCATTCTCCGTGTATCTAAGACAGAGTATATTTATTCTTCGTATCATTTAAAACGGAGAATGACCATTATCCGTATCTATTTATACGGAGAATGATCATTCTCCGTTTCATGTGTTAGAACACTTTCATTCCCATATTAAATGACACGAAGAATGGAATTCTTCGTGCTAAATAAAACGGAGAATGTAAAATCTCATGCGTAATTAATACGGAGAACGTCTATTCTCCGTATTAATTAACACGGAGAATGATTATGCCCATGTGACAATGGGATTGACCATTCTCAGTTTAATCTAACACGGAGAATATAAATTCTCCGTGTAATTAAACACAGAGAATTGTCATTCTCCTATATATAACAAGGAGAATGACATTCTCCATGTAAGTTAAAACAGAGAATGTCATTCTGTGTGTTTCTAATACGGAGAATGTCCATTCTCCGTATAAATTGAAACGGAGAATGGACAATCCCAGTATTAAAACAAATGGGGATGACCATTTTTCGTAACTATATCACGGAGAATGACAATTCTCCTGCAACATAACACGGAGAATGGTCATTTTACTACAATAAAACATGGAGAATTACAAATCACAAATTTAAAAAAGAGAAGATTTTACCTTGTGCCTTTAGCTCTTTAACTTTGTCGATAAGCTGTAAATTATCATAAAAAGGTCAGAGTTCTGTGATCTCAAATATTCCAATTGCTTCACTGAACCCTCCATCGTGTTGTTGATTGCACGTTGATGAGCTTCTTATGCGTTTAGCTCTTTAAGCTTTTCCTTGAGTCTACGGTTCTGTACAAGCAGATTAGAATTCTGTCTTTTGATTTCCTCTAATTTATGCGTCGAGCTCTCCATATCAGCGTTGACTGTAGCACCCAGTTTCCCAAATGAGGGTAATTTTGAAATTTCATGTTTATAATTATTTTAATAATGATATTTAATTCATGATATGATTTTTGGTGATTTTAAATCATTTTAAAATTATTTAAATTAATGACTTGTGGTTTTGACGTTTTGCTAGTGAAACCCTAGAGACTGTTTGACCTAGAGCCTAACCATGTGATTATGATATTTTAATGTCATTTTCGGCCTAAGGATATTTTTGCATTTGACCTCTTTGAATTATTTTGATATTATTTTATTATTTATGATATTGTTTTGGGGTTATTTGAGTCGGGTTCGAATTTTAACTCAATCCGACTTGAAACGGGGACCCGGGGGTAGTTTGACTCTAGTGGGACCCACATACTAGTTAGGCATGGCCCACATGATATTAATTTTAGTCCACATGATAGAAATATTTTAGTTAGAGGTTAGACTAATTATTATGGATAAGGTTAGTGTGATTAGAGACTTTAGAATGACTAATTTAGCCCCAACCAATTAGCCCTTTCCTAATACTCATAGAATAGGTTAGTAGGGGCTTTTGGACTTTTCCTAATAGGACAAAACTACCTTTATGACCAGCCACAATAAGGATAGGGTTGAGCCTCCCATTTGTCATTATCCATCTATTTTTCTCTCTCTTGTTCTTCCCCAAATTCCTAGAGAGCAATCCCTAGCAATTTTTCTACCAAATCCTTCCATTTTACCACCAAATCTTCTTCTTTCCTTCTCCATTCTAGCCAAGGAGGAAGCTACCCAAGTTTGGGAGGATTCGGAGCTCGTTCGTGTCCTTTTGGAATCTCTACGTGTCGGTGTCGCTCCGGGAAGGTTTTTCTTCGATTCGATCTACCGGGAGGTATAAATCCCTTCTCCTTTTTATTTTCTCATGCATATAGGTCTATTTTGAACCCATAGGAATTACCCCCATGGTTGTATCTCCATTTGTGTCCATTTTGTGTCCATTTGGAGGTCATAGGAGTGTCCTTTGTGTTGTGGATGTGTTCATGTTACATATATAGATTTATATATATATATTGTAATGAGAGTGTATCTATATTTATATTTATAATAAATGGTTCATGATGATTATAAAATCAAGTTTGTGAGTGTGGTTCCTCATATTATTATTGCTATTATTGTTGTGGATAATTAGGATATATATTGTGTATTCTTTTGGCTCAAACTATCTAAATCCGTCATAATTTTTATCCACGTTTTTAATTTCAGCCCTAACTTAGAAATGTCATAACTTCTAGCTCAAAGCTCGGTTTAATCTCCCATTTTTTTTAAAATAAGCGTATTGAAGTTAGCTTTCCAAAAACATGTATTAATAGTCCTAATTCTTTCTGTAACTTTCTGGAGAATTATTTGAGTGTCAGCTGTACGAAAGACAAACGCGTTCTCGGTGTTTTCGCGATTCCGGGAGTTTCCGAAAATAAAAATGCGATCCGTTTGAAGTTTCGGAAAGCTAACACATAGATCTATAACATACTTTAATCCTAAATTTTAATTCATGCTGAGATGGTACAATATTGATTATTAGTAGGAGTTACTATTCGGCATATGCATTTTGTGCACCCTTGTGTGTAATATAATATTCTATTTGATTTTAACCCATGTTAATGTATATACATTATGTAATTAAATAGAGAATACAAGCATGAGTAAATAATTAAATAAATGATGTATGAGGTGTAAGTATCCTATCTAATGTAAGCATGTATAAGTATGGCTTGTAATGAATATGTAGGTTCCATAGTATGTAATGTATAGTGCATATACTGGTGCAAGAGAATAATGAATGATGAATGAATGCAAGCATGAATGTAATGTAATAATAGATGTAATGTATGCAATATACAAGTTAATGAGATGTAATGTTCTATGTTAACACAAATCATATATTACCTCATGTACCCCCTTACACTATATTGACACTATCACACTTGACACATTGTTCACTTACACTTTGACACTCTTTGATATGTATACACTATGTATGCCCATTTAACCCTCACTTGCCCCTTTGCCATGTTCACATACACACACATAGCCTCTTGAATAAGTATTTATGAATACAGTTAACTTAGCTATGAATGTATATTATATATATGTTAGCATATTGTATTGTAATATATAAGTTTATATAACCATTTGAAATGTCATGATTATAGACCTAATGTTGAATACCAATATATGCATGTGTATATATGTGTAGACATATATAGTTTAAAGTAATATATTATCTAGTGTATATCCAATGTGAATTCTTGCCTATTTGAGTATTGAATAATTGCATGCTATATAGAGTTGGGTGTATGTTGGCTTGTATAGCCTTGTATTGATGTGTGCTTGCTAGGATAGTCTTGGTTAGGCCTAGTAAGACTTGCTGGGTTAGGACATGACCTAGTTTGACCTAGTTTGACTAGTACAGTTGACCAGAGTTGACCAAGGGTTGACTTTGGCCTAGTTTGACCTAGATTCATATAGAATGCATTGTAGTGCTTTATATTACCCTTCTGGACATGTTGTGACTTGTGCTGTTCTAATTAGGAGCCAGATACCTCTCTTCGGACAGTATCTTTACCTTGGACATTTAGATATCAGGCGAGTACATTCTCTGATCGTTTCATACTTGTCATGACTTATATTCTCGCTCTAGATTACTTTTACTTGATGCTGTCACGTTATCATCACGGATTGGTACTATATGGATCTCTTCTTGGGATGTTATCCCCCTTAGCAGCTGCATCGGATACTTTATGACATGTGTTTCATGTACATCATGTATTCCTTGCTTCTGCGTTATTCATGTACACTCATGTTCTCTCATGTTCTTACATGTACGTTCATGTACTCTCATGTTCTTTCATGTACGCTCATGTTTCCTCATGTGTTTCTTGTATAACCAAAATATCATGTCCGTAACGTAACTTGAATAGATCCTTGTGTATTGATTGTGGGTAGGGGTGAGTATAAATGGTCATGTGATTTACCCATCATGTTCACTCTGTTACTTTTCATGTTTTATCATGTACAACACAGCCTTATTGGCTGATGTCCTACATGTTCACTCATGTACATCATGTTCAACCTAAGCCAATTACATGCCATCTCGTACTCTAAATCACTAGTCACTTACAGTTCTTACTTATCATGTATATATTTTCAGTTATCAAATATCTCTCTTGTTTTCATGTACATCTTCTTACAGCGTTTCATGTATCTTATTCTATTGCCTGCTTTATATTTCTTGACATGATATGAACTGCATGTGTCACGACCCGCACCCGGTTTTCGGATACGAGACGTGTCCAAGCCAGCCTACGCCGCAGAGTCGGCGGTAGAACGCTGTCAAGCCCGCAAGAAATAATGCTCAAGAAATAAACATTTGATGCTCATTCACAATTCTACATTTATTACAACATTTACAAGGTTTATATTTAAAGGAAAATACAAGGTTTTACAATTAAATGAAAATGAGTACAACTGTTTTCTATTTCTAGGTCGGCCTCAGCATACCCATGTCTTCCCAATGCTAAGAGTGATCGCGGCTAATACCTGAAAAATATTGGTTATCCAGTCAGGATTGGAACAAGTACACAAACCGACGGCAGTGCAAAACACAATAGAATTATCAAGACATGAAAATAGCATATGAGAAATGAAAACTGTAAGATAAAGTGATGTCATAGCACGATAGAGAAATAAACAAGGAAAGCTAATAAAAGACATCTATCTAAGTGGTGTGAAATATCCTTTCGCCATGTGGACGGCTAGGGGTAAAATTCGGCATACTGCACATGTCGTGTGCAGCAGCTATCGTTCAAGAATAGACTCATGGGATATTTCTGGGTAGTCCACATGTATACTAAGATATTTTCCTTTCCGACTACTCCGTGTGACGAGCGTGTCAACAAGCAGCAAGATATATGTATAGACATGAAATGAAAAGACTACTATGAATCGGAAAGCAATCAGAAAGTGCACTTGCCTGTTGCCTTGAGCTGGTTGTGTGAGTCAAATGTCCAATCAGGATCCAATATACCTATATTTATGAATTTGTATAATCAACACAAACTTCAAGAGTATAAATAAATCTATTTAGTTGATTTGTTAGATTGTTAAGGTATTACCCTTCAATTGATGCTACTGGTGCTAACCCTAGTGTGTGTAGCTAACTGTTGTTTCAGGTGCCTCACATGAATGTATTAGGTCCTTCTATCTATATTGAATATCAGGCAACCCAACCTGTCTGCCTACAGGTTTAACTCAACTTTTATTGACAGTGCTGGTTAAGGGTGACTGCTCCCATCTTAATAACTAAACAGGAGAATTTGGGACTGCATCCCCATAAAATTGGTCAGGATATTCCCAGATGTATGATTGATCATCATATGCATATATATGTAGAATTGAACATCATATCTATATATATGACTGAAATATTTTGGCCAAGGCACAGATGCCTGTATGGGCAAAGAACTATAGTATGCAGGAAATGAAAAGTATTACTGCAAGTCTAATTCTGGCAAACTGATAAGAAAGCTTGAAAGAAACTTGGGTTAACACTTTGTCAAAGAACTGTTGTACATACCAGTCTTAGAAGAACTTCGTCAGTTTAATTATATTACTCTGAAGCAAGCACAGCCATAATTGCCTGGAGCATTTTAGATCAAAAGATAGATTGCACCATACTTGAAATGGAGTATAAATATCATTGTTTAGATCCTCAAGTCCCCTTCCTAATGGTATTCACTAATCAATGTCACAAGAGAAATCTGTATATCCTACAGGATGACTGCAATCAAGAGTCTGTAGCAATTGTTGTACAGATGTGTAATCTCTGGTATTTTTATTACTACTCAATACAATTTATCTACTTATAGGCTTACCGCTTGTATGAGCCTCTGGTACTAAGTCCCTCTTGCTAGTGTGGACTGATCAATTGTGTACACTACTGTGTACAGTAGCCTGATGCCACCTTAGGAGAGAATACCTGTGGCCCCTTGTGCTCTGATACATGGTGAAATCAGAAGGGCTAGAGGCCTCAGGAAGTTAAACATCACAGGCAACTGCAAACAAGTTCAGATAAAGAGACGGAGTGCAAAGATAAAGCTCCTACAATTGCCAGCATTTATACCAAACAGGAAGTGATTGTGCCAAACACGCAATGTTGGAGCAAAAGGATTTCTTTGATGAGTACTTGTATTGTACTATCAAGAAGTCTTGCCCCAGGATAAGTGATTTTCTATTACTGGCATTGCCTCTTACTACTCATGCCAAAATCCCCATGCTAAGAAGATCATCTGATCCTGGAGGATCCTGCATAATATCAGGAGATGCACACTGACTTCTTAAAGTGAACCCTCTCTCTCGATCAGTAGAGATGTTCACACTGTTAACCCCCTTACAGGGCTAACTGCAGAGGAAGGGTGGTCTGTCCTGCACAATGGACATGGCTAGTACATCCATTCAGTTGGTTGCTTGCTGATTAGCCGAGGTTGGCAATGCATTCAGCAGAATTAGGCTGTTTGCTTCCAGCCTAGGATAATCCAATAACCCACTGGTAATGAAAGGCATGATTTTGCAATTAAGGGTACTCTTTAGTCGAAGTATGACAGCAATACAGATTATGGTTCAGGTGTAACTAGGTAGCAGGGAACTTATTGTAAGGTAAAGTGCAAGTTCCCAGGTAAGAGAACTCTGGTTGTATGTTGGTTTCTCAAGTCCAACGTTTATTCACATTATATGCATACTGTCAATCGAAGGGACCCCCCAAGTAGTGAACATTGCTCTATAGTTATGAGGGAATGCCGTATTCATAAATGTAACATAATAAACTGTGCACTTATATGACATTCCCTTGCATATGTATCAATGCAGACATCTGCTCGACTCCTTGGTTTGAGTTCAATGAGACACATGTTACTCTCTCTATGCAAAACAGGGAGATGTTCACAGAACTAACTTGTACCATTATGGTTAACCAGTATAAGGATTGATTATGGTGTTGGTGCAGAATATCATATTAACTATCAAATTTCCCTTCATGAAATCAGGGTAAGGGTTTGCCCCTGAGGACAGATCGACCTGGGCTCTTAGGCATTCATTCAAACACATTGGGTGGCAGGACACCAAGTGTTATCATTATTGGGTGTTCGATTCACAAATCTGTCTATGCTACCCTGGTTTCGACATTAGGTCGAACACCTAACCTTCCATCCTTATTGTTGATTTTAATGACCACAATGGCAAGTCTATACATAAATCTTATCGAAGAATCAATTATACGAAGTCAGGACTTACCTGTCGAGTGTTGGTTGCTCCTACGCTTCGATGAATCTCTCGAGGCAGAGCAAAACAATTGGTGGCTAAGGAATTAGGGTTCGGGAAGGAAGGGTCGATGCACTCTTGAATTTATACTAAGGTTTTGGAAGAGTCCATCTAAGGATATGATTAAATCCTTCCTCCCAATCGGAGCAGGATTGAAATCAAATTCTAAATTGTTTAAATAGCAGGTGTTAGGAATTAAAAAGGGAACACTGTAGTAATAAAGTCCCTAGAGTTTGGTTTATTAGAGACCCATATTTCACCAGTGTAAGGAAAACTTGGGAAAACCCCCTTCCCTTCCATTATTTCACCATTTGGTCCACAATACCCATTACTACACAATTAGGTTAATACTTAATATTAAGAAATTAATTATGTAGAAGAGAAATAAGTGACAAATTGGAAATTTCGGGACAGGGGCTCACAAACCTACCCACCTTAAAAATAATTTCGTCCTCGAAATTCTAATTCATGACTATCCCGTAAAATTCAAAGTCTACTATCACCTTAATCTTCTCAAATTTAATTCCTCGAAAATAGTTTATATCCTCCTCCTAATCATTTTGTAGCTACGAAGTTTCGAGGGCTTCTACCCACCTTTGGTCACACTACTCCCTTGAAACACAGGTCACTAAAATCATATAATCTTCTACTAGTGACCAATAATTCTACCAACATATATCTAGGCATATGGCATCTAGGATCCTCTCCTATCTATCAATTACGAGTTTTCGTCTTTCTAATTAGGGAAAGGCAAAATAATAAAGAGCTCGAGAGAGATGTCACTGAATACAACTTACGTGATTCAAAGGCGAATGTATAATTCGAGGGGAGTTGTCAAAGCAGTCTCGGATGAGATCCTAGAGACATCTACATCTCAATCCACGTAGGGTAATTAGATATGGGGCGAATCAAATGCATCATGGTTGATCAGACCATAATACAGTGATTCTGATTAGACAATATATTAGTGGGCGTCCCCAATAAACATGTGTCTTGGATCAAGCTCGATAAAAGAGTAAACTTGCAAAACTAGGCTGTAATAGCAGCGTTGGTCAAGATAGTCAAAATACGAGTACGCGAGATTTTTGAAAAGAGGAATAAGTAGTTCGAGTTTTGAGAGAATCAAAATCTAACTCGAAATTTATACACAAATAATAGAATCAGAAATTATAAACTAACTCCTTACAGCAAAAGAGAATTTTAAATTAGGCAATTCTAACTTATGATATAAGATTTATATCTAATAAAGCAAAAGAAATTTAAACAGTTCATCAAGGTTAAAACTTTAATTCTAGGTAAGCCTAACATAGCAAGCGAATAGTATATCCACATGGGGTCATGTCGTCATATCAAAGTAAGAGTGTACCTATAGGGTTCTAGCAAGCAATCAAAATTCTAAATTGTATGGACATTCTAACATCCTTAACTACCCAACGGTCAATTTGAACAAGGGACTCCTAGTCCTAGTCATTATCCTAAATCATTTTAATTCCTAGTTTGTGAATGAGCATTTCCTGGTCGCAGGCTCACAGCAGTACGACTACTACCGCGAGTTCGCAACCTTTTGCGAAAACGGACCTGCATGGGCCACCACAAAAACTTGTCACGACCCACACCCGGTTTTCGGATATGAGACGTGTCCAAGCCAGCCTACGCCGCAGAGTCGGCGGTAGAACGCTGTCAAGCCCGCAAGAAATAATGCTCAAGAAATAAACATTTGATGCTCATTCACAATTCTACATTTATTACAACATTTACAAGGTTTATATTTAAAGAAAAATACAAGATTTTACAATTAAATGAAAATGAGTACAACTGTTTTCTATTTCTAGGTCGGCCTCAGCATACCCATGTCTTCCCAATGCTAAGAGTGATCGCGGCTAATACCTGAAAAATGTTGGTTATCCAGTCAGGATTGGAACAAGTACACAAACCGACGGCAGTGCAAAACACAATAGAATTATCAAGACATGAAAATAGCATATGAGAAATGAAAACTGTAAGATAAAGTGATGTCATAGCACGGTAGAGAAATAAACAAGGAAAGCTAATAAAAGACATCTATCTAAGTGGTGTGAAATATCCTTTCGCCATGTAGACGGCTAGGAGGTAAAATCCGGCATACTGCACGTGTCGTGTGCAGCAGCTATCGTTCAAGAATAGACTCATGGGATATTTCTGGGTAGTCCACATGTATACTAAGATATTTCCCCTTCCGACTACTCCGTGTGACGAGCGTGTCAACAAGCAGCAAGATATATGTATAGACATGAAATGAAAAGACAACTATGAATCGGAAAGCAATCAGAAAGTGCACTTGCCTGTTGCCTTGAGCTGGTTGTGTGAGTCAAATGTCCAATCAGGATCCAATATACCTATATTTATGAATTTGTATAATCAACACAAACTTCAAGAGTATAAATAAATCTATTTAGTTGATTTGTTAGGTTGTTAAGGTATTACCCTTCAATTGATGCTACTGGTGCTAACCCTAGTGTGTGTAGCTAACTGTTGTTTCAGGTGCCTCACATGAATGTATTTCCTGTCCTCTAGGTCCTTCTATCTATATTGAATATCAGGCAACCAAACCTGTCTGCCTACAGGTTTAACTCAACTTTTATTGACAGTGCTGGTCAAGGGTGACTGCTCCCATCTTAATAACTAAACAGGAGAATTTGGGACTGTATCCCCATGAAATTGGTCAGGATATTCCCAGATGTATGATTGATCATCATATGCATATATATGTAGAATTGAACATCATATCTATATATATGACTGAAATATTTTGGCCAAGGCACAGATGCCTGTATGGGCAAAGAACTATAGTATGCAGGAAATGAAAAGTATTACTGCAAGTCTAATTCTGGCAAACTGATAAGAAAGCTTGAAAGAAACTTGGTTTAACACTTTGTCAAAGAACTGTTGTACATACCAGTCTTAGAAGAACTTCGTCAGTTTAATTATATTACTCTGAAGCAAGCACAGCCATAATTGCCTGGAGCATTTTAGATCAAAAGACAGATTGCACCATACTTGAAATGGAGTATAAATATCATTGTTTAGATCCTCAAGTCCCCTTCCTAATGGTATTCACTAATCAATGTCACAAGAGAAATCTGTATATCCTACAGGATGACTGCAATCAAGAGTCTGTAGCAATTGTTGTACAGATGTGTAATCTCTGGTATTTTTATTACTACTCAATACAATTTACCTACTTATAGGCTTACCCCTTGTATGAGCCTCTGGTACTAAGTCCCTCTTGCTAGTGTGGACTGATCAATTGTGTACACTGCTGTGTACAGTAGCCTGATGCCACCTTAGATGAGAATACCTGTGGCCCCTTGTGCACTGATACATGGTGAAATCAGAAGGGCTAGAGGCCTCAGGAAGTTAAACATCACAGGCAACTGCAAACAAGTTCAGATAAAGAGACGGAGTGCAAAGATAAAGCTCCTACAATTGCCAGCATTTATACCAAACAGGAAGTGATTGTGCCAAACACGCAATATTGGAGCAAAAGGATTTCTTTGATGAGTACTTGTATTATACTATCAAGAAGTCTTGCCCCAGGATAAGTGATTTTCCATTACTGGCATTGCCTCTTACTACTCATGCCAAAATCCCCATGCTAAGAAGATCATCTGATCCTGGAGGATCCTACATAATATCAGGAGATGCACACTGATTTCTTAAAGTGAACCCTCTCTCTCGATCAGTGGAGATGTTCACACTGTCAACCCCCTTACAGGGCTAACTGCAGAGGAAGGGTGGTCTGTCCTGCACAATGGACATGGCTAGTACATCCATTCAGTTGGTTGCTTGCTGATTAGCCGAGGTTGGCAATGCATTCAGCAGAATTAGGCTGTTTGCTTCCAGCCTAGGATAATCCAATAACCTACTGGTAATGAAAGGCATGATTTTGCAATTAAGGGTACTCTTTAGTCGAAGTATGACAGCAATACAGATTATGGTTCAGGTGTAACTAGGTAGCAGGGAACTTATTGTAAGGTAAAGTGCAAGCTCCCAGGTAAGAGAACTCTGGTTGTATGTTGGTTTCTCAAGTCCAACGTTTATTCAGATTATATGCATACTCTCAATCGAAGGGACCCCCCAAGCAGTGAACATTGCTCTATAGTTATGAGGGAATGCCGTATTCATGAATGTAACATAATAAACTGTGCACTTATATGACATTCCCTTGCATATGTATCAATGCAGACATCTGCTCGACTCCTTGGTTTGAGTTCAATGAGACACAGGTTACTCTCTCTATGCAAAACAGGGAGATGTTCACAGAACTAACTTATACCATTATGGTTAACCAGTATAAGGATTGATTATGGTGTTGGTGCAGAATATCATATTAACTATCAAATTTCCCTTCATGAAATCAGGGTAAGGGTTTGCCCGTGAGGACAGATCGACCTGGGCTCTTAGGCATTCATTCAAACACATTGGGTGGCAGGACACCAAGTGTTATCATTATTGGGTGTTCGATTCACAAATCTGTCTATGCTACCCTGGTTTCGACATTAGGTCGAACACCTAACCTTCCATCCTTATTGTTGATTTTAATGACCACAATGGCAAGTCTATACATAAATCTTATCGAAGAATCAATTATACGAAGTCAGGACTTACCTGTCGAGTGTTGGTTGCTCCTACGCTTCGATGAATCTCTCGAGGCAGAGCAAAACAATTGGTGGCTAAGGAATTAGGGTTCGGGAAGGAAGGGTCGCTGCACTCTTGAATTTATACTAAGGTTTTGGAAGAGTCCATCTAAGGATATGATTAAATCCTTCCTCCCAATCGGAGCAGGATTGAAATCAAATTCTAAATTGTTTAAATAGCAGGTGTTAGGAATTAAAAAGGGAACACTGTAGTAATAAAGTCCCTAGAGTTTGGTTTATTAGAGACCCATATTTCACCAGTGTAAGGAAAACTTGGGAAAACCCCCTTTCCTTCCATTATTTCACCATTTGGCCCACAATACCCATTACTACACAATTAGGTTAATACTTAATATTAAGAAATTAATTATGTAGAAGAGAAATAAGTGACAAATTGGAAATTTCGGGACAGGGGCTCACAGCATGAGATGTATTGTGCTCGCTCCTGTCCTGACTGGACCTGTTGATAAATTTTACAGATGGCCTGGGATTGCCTGCTAGCCTAGAGGAGACACAGTAGAGGTTGTTTAGATAGTTATTTCATTTTGTCGGGAGTTGTATTTACTTTGTGAATTACTGTATTTGAGTTTTGAGTTGTACTTCTGGATTTATGTATCTTAGACACTTAGACTTCTATCTCCTGTATCTCTTTTGGATTTCATGTTTTATCTATCTTCCATTATGCTCTACCTTAGATGTGATTGAGTTTACATTCTGCTATGTCACCCCCATTCGGGGAGTATAAACTGCTTAGCCTTATACTGTTAGATGCATGAGACCTAGGACAGCGTTCTACCGCCGACACAGCGGCGTAGGCTGGGCGTTGTTACGTTCTCACGCCCTAACTCTAGGGTACGGGTCGTGACACTGACTGCACGGAGGTGTGCCTCTAGCTCTTTAATCTTTTCAAGGAGCTTCTCGTTCTGTGCCAGAATATCAGAATTATGCCTTCTCAATTCCTCCAGTTCCTGTGCCAAGCCACCCATCGTGTCGTTGATTTCGACTTGTTCAGCAGCAACCTCAGCCCCATGTAAACCTTATTCCCATGTCTCTCTCCTTCCCTCTTGTGGAACTTCTTCTTATAGAGGTTACTCACCTTCCATGTGTACTCCTTCTTGCCCAACAGATGTGACCAAGTTTTCGAATATGTATGGAGAATTCATTTTCATGGGGTATTCGGTCTTGAGGAAGGTTGAGATTGTGTACCCATTCCATGTAAAAAATCTTGGGTAATTTGGAATTGGGTCAAACTTCCTTTCCACAAGGGTAGTATGTTCTGGAACCAATATAGGAAGTGTATTGTGCAACCTTCCATTTTGGAGTAAACATCGGAGTAATTTCTTTTCGTACATTTACTTGTACTCCTCTTTATGCTATCCATGACATATTCCAATATTAACCTTGGCCAGCATATACTGTTGATAACTTCTATGTTGTCCACCAAGGTGAAGAATTTGTACGGCAAACTTGAACCGCCAGATTTTGTGAAGAATACAGTTTGGCACAAGTGGAAGATCAACAACTTGGACAAATCATCTGGATTTACAGTATTATCTCTGCTACGAAGCCGCTCTAATAATTGGAAAAACTTATCTTTAACTTCCTGGTTAGTGACTTTTGCTTGTGTGTCCTTGGAATTAGCCAACAACCTTGTAAATTGCATTATACACAGACTATAAGGTCCTGGTGGTGGTGGCTATTTCTGTATCTCTATTATCAATTTTCTGCAATTAAAATCAGTCTCGCTTTCTTCCATAAGCGGTAGACCGAAGATGGTTGCCACATCATCGACGCTTGGCACGATTCGGACAGTGTTGCTCAACTGAAAGTAACCCACACCATCTTCGTCTTCCCTGTAGGTTCCTATCAAGTTCTCAAGACCTTCTGTTGCCTTTGCCAATTCTTTTGTTTCAACTCTGCTTTTGTAGAATACCTCGATTAAATTTCAGAAACTGGTATTCTTTAAAGATTCAATAACTGGCACGGGTAAACGGCCACCATTTACAGTGACAACCTCCATAAGATCTAGCGTTGTTTTGAAAGTAACACGAAAAAGTCTAGAATCCTTATTCCTGACAGTGCTTTTTGCTTAAAAAAAACATAAACAATAAATTAGATTTCTGTTAACCGTTATCCATTGATATAAGAAAAAAATTGGTCATTCTCCGTTTACTTTTAAATGAAGAATGACATTCTCCCTTTAAAATTAAACGGAGAATGACATTCTCCGTGTTAATTCAAACAGAGAATGCCATTCTCCGTTTAAATTACACGAAAAATGTTCATTCTCCTTGTTTTGACACTGGAAAACACGGAGAATGACATTATCCATGTTAATTTACAGGGAGAATGGCATTCTCCGTGTCGATTTACACTAGAAATGGTCATTCTCCGTTTTAATTGACATGGAGAATGACCATTCCCAAGCGTATAACACTAGAGAATGACATTCTTCGTGTTATTTAACATTGGGAAAGACCATTCTTCGTGTTTTTACACGAAGAATATCCTTATCGTGTGAAATTTAACACGAAGAATGACCAGTGTAAATCGACACGGAGAATGTGCTCCCTGTAAATTTAACACATGGAATGACCATTCTCCATATAATTTAAAACGGAGAATGACATTTTTCGTGTAATTTAAAACGGTAAATGACATTCTTCGTGTAATTTGAAACGAAAAATGATATTCTCCGTGTTAATTCAAACGGAGAATGCCATTCTTCGTATTAATTTATACGGAGAATGTCATTCTGTGTGTTAAATTTACAGGAAGAATGACATTCTCCGTGTCAATTTAAAACGGAGAATGACATTCTCCGTGTAATTTAAAATAGAGAACGACATTTTCGTTTTAACTTACACTAGGAATGGTCATTCTCCGTGTTAATTTACACGGAGAATGACCATTCTCGGTTTTAAATTATACGGAGAATGGTCATTCTGTGTGTTAATTTACACGAAGAATGACATTCTCCGTGTTTCGTTTTAAATTACACGGAGAATGGCCATTATGTGTGTTAAATTTACAGGGAGCACATTCTCCGTGTAATTTAAAACGAAAAATGACATTCTCCGTGTTAAATTATACGGAGAATGATATTCTCCGTGTTAATTTACAGGGAGAATGTCATTCTCCGTATAATTTTACACTGGGAATGGTCATTCTCCTTGTTCTAAACGGAGAATGATCAAGACCATTCTTAGTGGAATTTAACACGGAGAATGCCATTCTCCGTGTTTTATACAGAATCATGAAAATAAGTTAAAGTTATAACTTCTTTTTGCGTACCAGGCTTCTTCTTCTTATATGCAAGTTTTTTAGTTATCCGTTTCTTTGATCCTCCGTCATTGTCTTTTGGATTTGATGATGATTCTCCGTCACTCCCTTTAATCTTCTTCTTGATTTGATAATGTTTTTGATTGTGACGACATTGTGCGAATATCTCGAATGAGATGAACGTTTGAAGATTTTTGGAGGAGAAATCCTAGATTTTGGAGGAATGTTTGAAGATTTTTGGAGGAGAAACCCTAGATTTTGGAGAAGAAACTGAGCGGCTTATCGAAGAAGAGAGAGTACGAAACATTTTTTTTGCTTTTTGTTTTTGAATAGCAAGGTTCGAATTTTTTGTAATAAATTAGAAAGAAAGGCAAAAAGGTCATTCGGAACCCGCTTTTATATATTAATCGATAATTCTAGGTACGCAATGAAATGTTATTTTGCAGTGGGTTTTACATAAAACTTTTACAATTTTTGGACATTTCATAAATTTTCCATATATATATATATATATATATATATATATATATATATATATATATATATATATATATATATATGGAGAATTTCACAATCGAATTGATTATCGGAGGTAAATCAATTCTTTGATGAACATGGATGCTATGCTAAAGTTGGTAGCATGTCGATTGAACTTAGGAGCGTCATCTTGGGGGGACTTGCTGCATGATGAGCGTAAGTGAAGGGAATAGGCACATCACCTCTTGGAGGAAGAGGTGTTGGTTCGAGATAGCTGACATATTTTGAGCCATATTTTTGACGGAATTTTTTTTTATTTCTTTTTTACTAATTTGTTTAGGAGTGATTTTTAGGATTTAAGTTATATTTTATTATAAATAGAACCTTATAAAATTATAGTAAAGACCACTAATTCTTTGTTATAATTTTGATTAATATTGAATATTTTCTTTTGTAATTCTCATGTGACGAAATTGAAATTTTAGTTCTCGTTATCTTGGGTCACCAATCAATCACGTTAACTTCTTGGAAAGAAAAAATTGGTACGAAGTATTTGGTTTGCGGTTATGAAATAAGAATGATTGATCTGTCCTCGCTACCTAGTGATATATATATATTTTTTGTTTTTTTTCTTTTGTTGAAACATGAGATAACAAAGGTTAGTGTTGAAATTATGCAACACTCTGGACAACTTCCTTTTAGATTTGCAAGCACATCAATTTCGATCTGTCAATTTCAGTTGAACTTCTTCTCCACGGTTGGAAAGGACTTGTCTTGGTTGGTGCATTGTCATGCGTACGTGGTTCTTGGCGCGGCTATCGGAAACTGGAACAACATGTAAAACATTTCTAGATCGATACAGCCCAAATAATCTCTATATATAACTAGATGTTTGAATAAATGTTTAGTTCCTGAATAATATATTTTTTACATGTTTTTCTTGTGTTTTTTTACTTGCAAAGAAGGACGTAGAAACTTGATATGATTAGTTCATATAAAAAACAGCACAGATATCAGACGACAGAGTCAACATGATTCGAATTGTCCAACCATAAAAATGTATAGGTGTATTTGAATTGTAATAAAAAACTAATTAAAACCTTTGATATGAAATATGAATAATAGGACACAATAGAGAAAGATTCGGTTGGCGAAGACCAGAGGTCCTAGTGGAATGTATTTATATATAAAATGGAAAGTCCTGATACATCTTACTCTACTCAATTAGCATGGCTTCTCCATGGTTGGAAGGGACTTATCAGATTGGTGCACAGTCACTGTTGGTTCTTGGCGAGCACGACCACTATGCAACCACCACCACCGCCACCACCTCCTCCACACACCACTCCTGCCCTATCTTGCATGGATACAGAAGAAGAAAAAAATGTGTCCTTATCCGAATCATGGCAGTACTCGTGCAACATATACAAGGGGTTACATATGTACCTATATGAAAATATTTGTATCCGGTGTCTGTGTCAGTGTCCATATATGTATTCATGTAACATAACTCCTATCTTTTGGGAGTTGGTATTACATGCAAACATAATAGGTACACACTCCAAATACTACTAGTATGACTCACTGGTATAGTGTGTCATATCAATACTACAGTAAATTCAGTTGTAAATATTTGATCAAGCTTGCATTACATATATGTTAATCCCGATTACATAAAATCATACAAAAGTAGCAACTTGCAAAGAAAAGAGATTACAAACTAAATTAGAAACTTTGCACTACCAAAATTTATCGATTTAGCGACGGTCATATCCGTCGCCAATCCGACGGTAATTACAATTAGCGACCGATTACTGACGGATTTTGGCCAAAAAAATCCGTCGACAATCAGCTCGTCGCTAATAACGGTCCGTCGCTACATAGTCGTCATGCGACGGAATAGCGACGTTTTATCAACTTAACAATACAAAGCAGTAGCGACGGCGTTCCGACGGACTAGCGTCCTTTTCAAGTATTAAGTACTGAAATGTGTAGACAATAGCGACGTAAGGTTCCGTCGGTAATCCGTCGTAATAGCGTATCTGAGTGTATCATGCCGTTGCTAATCCGTCGACGCCTTCGATAACAAAGGACGGATTAGCGACGGTTTTCTGACGGAATATCCGTCGATCAGCTTCTGGAAATTCATGTCATTTCCAGCAACATGGCGGCGGATAAGTCGTCGCTAGTCCGTCGATATATATCGACGGAATACGGACGGATAATCCGTCGATCTTGTTCTGAAAATTCTTGGTATTTCCAGAATAAGGGCGACGGACTGATCATCGCTATTCCGTCGAACAATATACCATGCCGACGGATAATCCGTCGACTGTCCGTCGCTAACTGGAAACATTTTCAAATCTCCAGTTAGCGACGGAATAGCCATCGAAAAGTAGTCGGAAACTGGTAGTAACCGTCGCCAAACGGTCACAAGTCCGTCGCTAACTGACAATATTTTGAAAAAAAAATTCAGTGCTTTCCCTGTTCGCAAAAATTTGCATAAACCAAACCAATATATAATGCACACCAATTATCCAACAATCACATAGACCAAATATATTATGCACACCAATTATCCAAGAATCACATAGACCAAATATGCACATACGAATTTAATGCACACCAATTATCCAAGAATCATATAGACCAAACCAAATTAATATAAAATAGACATCAATTATCCGGAAGAGTAACCTAATATCCATCGTTATAATCCGATCATAGCACAAATATTCCAAATTTTTCACAAATATTCCAAAACACATAGGAAAGAGTTGGCCAGTTACAGTAACCTAATATCCATCGTTATAATCCGATCATAGCACAAATATTCCAAAATTTTCACAAATATTCCAAAACACATAGAAAAATCGACTTTGGCCTCAACAAAGACCACAAGTCATACGATGAATCCTCACAGCCAGGGATGATAGTTGCGTTGAGACATGTACCATTCTATCAGCCACTTTGCATACGAAGGCTCAATTTGGTTGAGATCTTCTGTAGGGACAGGAGGGTCGGTCCCGATGCTACTACTCTCTGACGGTGGCTCCTCCTTAGCTTCAAGCTTGGGAGCAATCTCTTTCCTGATGGTCATCGGTTCTTCCTTGACCTCGACCTTTGGTAACACCTTCTCCTTAACAGTCACCGGCTCTTGTTTGACGACGGAGACTTCCTCCGTGTCGACCGCCAAGGGTTTCTTGCCTCGACCCCTTCCTCGACTAGCAGCACCACCTCGACGAGTCCTAGGAGCCATCTTTCTGACAACAGAAATTTTCATATAGGGTAAAGAAATTTATCCAAGTTATAAAAGATATGACGTTGGTTTTTTGCGTTCATCATCATTAGAGGGAGCAGCACTGGAAAAGTTGTGACGTTGGTAGCATGAGAGAGTAAAAATCTGTATCACAAGACTAACAGAATTACTATATAATCATGTACTCACCAATAACCGGATGTAACTGGAGTCGTTGGGCCTATCGTGCAGTAATTTGTGGATCCGCTGGTATAAGCCAGATGTACTTAGTATCTAGTGTATCAGATTAGTATCGGTCTATCGGTTTGGTATATGACGTATCATATTGGTATTGGCCTTAACAAATTGGTATCGTCCTATATCCGATATGTACATGTATCAGGCGAATAGCTAGGATTCATATTGGCCTTATCGATTTGGTATCGGTCATATCTGATAGGTATCGGCCGTGTTGGATTAGTATAGACTATTTTAGATTAGTATCGTGGAAGGTTTAGTAACAACTGTACTTGGATTTCCCTCTTCTCGAGCTAGAATACCATTGCAAGAGAATCACCAGATCGTGATTGGCCAGTTACAGTAACATACATACTTCCTTTTCCATCAGAAAAAGCGAGATTGTAAAGGAAGTATGTATGTTCTGTAACTGGCCATCTACGCTCTCGTGACTCTCTTGCAATGGTAATCTAGCTCTAGAAGAGAGAAATTCAAGTACAGTTGTTACTAAACCTTCCACGATACTAATCCGAAATGGTATATAATAATCCAACACGGCCGATACCTATCGGATATGACCGATACCAAATCGATAAGGCCAATATGAATCCTAGCTATACGGCCGATACATATCGGATAGGACGATACCAATTCGCTAAGACCAATACCAACCGATACGGCCCATACCAAAACGATAGATCGATACTAATCCGATACGGTCAATACTTATAAGTACCTACGGTCCAGGAGGTTGATCCGCTAGTACATCCATGTACGATCAACAAAGTAACGATCCATTTCAATTTGGATGTGAAAATCTGTATCGTAAGACAAACAAAACATAATCAGTTCTATTTCACATGCTTAATTGCCAAGTATGGGAACGAATGGCTCAGAACACAACCGAAAATTCATTCTAGCATACATTAGTGTGAATTATCTACGTTCTGTACATATAGTGTAGTATATGTTCTTATCGTATCTAGTATCTGAAGGATGTAACAGAATCTAGATGAACTCACATAATGTTTACAGTCTTGGTCTCAACTGTCTTCGATTCTATGATCCCATGTCTTAGGTTAAATAAATCACTAACCTCATCACGATGAGTCTTGGTGTAGCACTCAAATGTGGGGCACCTGTAAATTCGCCGAGGTTTTAAATCATCGACATTGAGTTTTAAACCCTCACGTAGCCTTTCTGCTTCACTTCTAGGGTCGAGCAGCATCTTCTTGCAAGTTTTGATCTCCAGATACTTAGTGTCAAGATTCTGGATGCTTTCGTAGAGCATGTCAACGCATCCTAGCGTCAATTTCCTCGGCAGGAAATTGGCGCTAAGATGCGTTGACATGCTCTACGAAAGTGTCCAGAATCTTGACACTATGAGACCGAAACTTGCAAGAAGATGCTGCTCGAGCCTAGAAGTGAAGCAGAAAGGCTACGTGAGGGTTTAAAACTCAATGTCGATGATTTAAAACCTCGACGAATTTACGGGTGCCCCACATTTGAGTGCTACACCAAGACTCATCGTCTGTATAGTTCGGTTATTGGCGCTCGATGTCCCTGTGGTAAGGCAATGGATGAAGATATTGCGTGGGAGGGGGTTGCAGATGGAGGCAACAAGGATGGTGTGTTTGTGAAAGGAGGGAAAAGATACATAATCACAGACGATTTGCATCTAAGGCCATTCTATTCCATGGAGTCTGCGTTGTCTATTTTCCGAAAGCATGGGATCATAGAATCGAAGACAGTTGAGACCAAGACTGTAAACATTGGCTGCGATGAGGTTAGTAATTTATTTAACCTAATATAGTAATCTTGTAATTTAAAGAAGAACATGCAAGTAGCCTTATAGTTTTCGCCTCGCCCGTCGAATGGCTCAATTGCCAAGTATCGGAACGAATGGCTCAGAACACAATCCAAGATTCATTCTAGCATACATTAGTGAGTTCATCTTGATTCTGTTACGTCCTTCAGATACTAGATACGATAAGAACATAGATAATTCACACTAATGTATGCTAGAATGAATCTTGGCGTGTGTTCTGAGCCATCCGTTCTGATCAAGCATCTTTCTTCTCCTCTCCTCCACCATGGCTCTGAACATATCTGCTCCTCCCTACTTTCCTTCTTTTTATTTGACTCTCTCAGCTACATATGACATCCAGCTCAAGTGTAGAGTCGGGGGAGAAGAAGTGGGCAGAAAGAGGAGGGGAAAACAGCACAGCCGGCAGCATGACCCAGAGAAAGTACAGAGGTTTTCTTCAATAGACGTAGGAGAACTATAAGGATATATCTTTTCACAATATATCACCTTGTCAAAGACCCTTAATGTGACAACCATGTTACCGCGGTGTCGGAAGACTAACATGTCATAATTTTCTAAGCCGTGTGTTTTGACATAATCCTCCAAACTCTTTCCTGCTATGTAATAATGCAAGATTACTATATAGGAGGAAAGAGATGGGAAGATTATGTCAAAACAAACGGCTTAAAAGATTATGTCAAAACAAACGGTAACATGATATTCACATGAAGGGTCTTTGACAAGATGACATGTTGTGAAAAGATATATCCTTATAGTTCTCCTACGACTGTTGAAGAAAACCTCTGTACTTCCTCTGGGTCATGCCGCCGGCTGTGCTGCTTCCCCCTCCTCTTCCTCCCACTTCTTCTCCCCCGACTCTACACTTGAGCTGGATATCATATGTGGCTGAGAGAGTCAAATAAAAAGAAGGAAAGTAGAAAGGAGCAGATGGGTTCAGAGCCATGGTGGAGGAGAGGAGAAGGAAGATTCTTGATCAGAATGGATGGCTCAGAACACAAGCCAAGATTCATTCTAGCATACATTAGTGTGAATCATCTATTTTCTGTACATATGGTGTAGTATATGTTCTTATCGTATCCAGTATCTGAAGAACGTAACAGAATCAAGATGAACTCACTAATGTAATACTAAGACATCATCTACTACTATATAAGATATAGTGATAGGTTGTCGTATCATCATTGCCGAGGGATGAGGGTCGGAGGACAGTCAACTTTATCTACGGCTACATAGTTTCTACCTCGCCAGTCGAATGGCTGCAGGGACTATGTCCTGATCACCATGTCGTACCGTAGATTAATGCAAATGGAGCTGAAAATATCCGTCGCTAACCGGTCACTAGTCCATCGGTAACTGAGAATTTTTTTGAAAAAAAAATTGCAGCGCTTTCCCTGTTCACAAAAATATGCATAAACCAAACCAATATATAATGCACACCAATTATCCAACAATCACATAGACCAAATATGCACATACGAATTTAATGCACACCAATTATCCAAGAATCATATAGACCAAACCAAATTAATATAAAATAGACATCAATTATCCTGAAGAGTAACCTAATATCCGTCGTTATAATTCGATTTATCTTTAAGTGTGAGAACGGATGGCTCAGAACACAACCCAAGATTCATTCTAGCATACATTAGTGTGAATCATCTATGTTCTGTACATATGGTGTAGTATATGTTCTTATCGTATCTAGTATCTGAAGAATGTAACAGAATCAAGATGAACTCACATAATGTAATACTAAGACATCATCTACTACTATATAAGATATAGTGATAGGTTGTCGTATCATCATTGCCGAGGGATGAGGGTCGGAGGATAGTCAACTTTATCTACGGCTACATAGTTTCTGTCTCGCCATTCGAATGGCTGCAGGGACTATGTCCTGATCACCATGTCGTACCGTAGATTAATGCAAATGGAGCTGGAACTGCTGCCAAAATACAGTACTACTTCACCATGTCGTACCATTTTACTCTCTCTCTCTTCTCCCCTCTGGCGCTCTCACTCTCTCCGGCGCTCTCACACTACTAATTCCTATGTGTTTTAAATGTGAGAACGGATGGCTCAGAACACAACCCAAGATTCATTCTAGCATACATTAGTGTGAATCATCTATATTCTGTATACATATCGTGTAGTATATCTTCTTATCGTATCTAGTATCTGAAGGATGTAACAGAATCAAGATGAACTCACTAATGTAATACTAAGACATCATCTACTACTATATAAGATATAGTGATAGGTTGTCGTATCATCATTGTCGAGGGATGAGGGTCGGAGGACAGGCAACTTTATCTACGGCTACATAGTTTCTGCCTCGCCAGTCGAATGGCTGCAGGGACTACGTCCTGATCACCATGTCGTACCGTAGATTAATACAATTAATGGAGCTGAAAATATCCGTCGCTAACCGGTAACTAGTCCGTCGCTAACTGAGATTGTCACATACACATATGTATATCACAGCTAGATGTATAGATATATACATCTATACAGAAGCACACAACTGATAGAACTCGCACTGTCCTTGAGACAGTGAACATATACACCATGAATCCAAACCCCATATTCACATTTACTAATCCAAACACCACCAAACTAATGGAACATCCAATATGGATAACACATTATTTAGCCAATATATAAACTCAGATGAATTTGAGAAGCAAAGCCACCCGCCGCCCCCGACCAAAGCCCGCCGCCCCAAGTCCGCCGCCCAGTAGTTCGGTTGCATATATATATGAAGAGTGCTTATGGGTGTGCGTCGGTTGCAAATAGCCCCGACGCATCCGCCCCAAGCCAGCCGCCCAGCCCCCGACGCCACCGTCCCAAGCCCACCGTCCAGCCCCCGACCCAAGCCAACCGCCCAGCCCCCGACGCCACAGACCCAAGCCCGCCTCCCAAACCCCGACGCCCCCGTCCCAAGCCCACCGCCCAGCCCCCGACCCAAGCCAGCCGCCCAGCCCCGGACGCCCCCGTCCCAAGCCAGCCGCCCAGCCTCCGACGCCGCCGCCCCAAGCCCACCGCCCAGCCCCCGACCCAAGCCAGCCGTCCAGCCCCCGACGCCCCCGCCCCAAGCCAGCCGCCCAGCCCCCGACGCCGCCGCCCCAAGCCCACCGCCCAGCCCCCGACCCAAGCCAGCCGCCCAGCCCCCGACGCCCCAACCACAAGCCCGCCTCCCAGACCCCGACGCCCCCGCCCCAAGCCCACCGCCCAGACCCCGACCCAAGCCAGCGGCCCAGCCCCCGACGCCCCCGCCCAGCCCCCGACGCCCCAACCCCAAGCCCGCCTCCCAGACCCCGACGCCCCCGCCCAGCCCACCGCCCAGACCCCGACCCAAGCCAGCCGCCCAGCCCCCGACGCCCCAGCCCCAATCCCGCCGCCCAGCCCCCGACGCCCCCGCCCCAAGCCCACCGCCCAGCCCCCGACCCAAGCCAGCCGTCCAGCCCCGGACGGCCCAGCCCCAAGCGCGCCGCCCAGCCCCTATACGACACCACGAGAGAGAGAAAGAGAGAGAGAGAGAGAGAGAGAGAGAGAGAGGGAGGGGGTTACCTTCGGGAGGAGAGAGAGGAGAGGACGTCGACGACGAGCCCGACGCCGATCACCGAAGCCGACACCGACGAGAGAGAGAGAGAGAGAGAGAGAGAGAGAGAGAGAGAGAGAGGAGAGAGTGAATTTGGGGGGAATGCGAAATGTTCCCCCCGCCGTTTCATTTAAAGTCTGGTACGTATATATAGCGACGGACTAGCGACGGACAAAAACCCGTCGCCGAACAGTCGCCCTTTTTGATACGTGCCGACTGAATATCCGTCGCTAAGTCGTCGAAGATATGTCCCGCCAATTTTCTACACAATTCCCGCCAAATAATCGACTGCGTAGCGACGACTGTAAATCCGTCGCTATAACTCCGACAGTCTAGCGACGGATTTGCGACCTTTCCTCCCCCTAAAATTAAAATAAAAATGGCAAAGGCGTGTGGTCGGTAATCAGTCGGCGAGCGGCCACGAAGCCGTCGCTAATGCCGACGGAAAAAATTCGTCGCTAAATATTCGTCGCTAATTCAGTGTATTTTGGTAGTGTTGAAACAATAGCAATACAATCAAATTGCTAACAATAGAAACATAAGCAGGTGCATGCTTGCTTGCTTGCTGAGGTGATTATGATCACCGTTGTTCAAAACAAAATTCGATCTTATTTCGACGATATTCTTCCAAGAATCAACAAGTTCACATATTAGAACTTTTGGAAAGCTCACTTGTCACTCTTCGAATCAGACAAGATTTCGTTGTTTCAAGGCTGTTACGCACTCCTCTCATTGCATATATGATCTCTTATCTTTTTTCCAAGAACAAACTGAGAGCTAGCATATATAGGGAAGGCAAGCCCCCCATATGTCGACCAACCAGAAGCAGCCGCACGAAAAATTCAGCTTCTACGTGAGCCCGTCACGTGGAATGTGTGAGCACTAGTACAGTACGGAACTAGAATTTTTGAGTGAGTCCTAGTCACTTTGTGCCCTTCGTCCGTGTCCAATTCCGAGTCGGACTAGCTCCTATGAATTTTTTTAAAAAAATGAGTAACAAAAACAAATATTTCTTGAAAAAATTGTACGTTGTCCTCTAAGTAAAATATCCCACTCTTTTAACCACATAGACTACCCCTTTCTATGTATGCTAATTAGTAAAAAAAATCTTATATTTAAATACACATTTGAAATTTGTGACATAATTGTGAGACCAACATCTAGAGAGTATATTCAATAAACCCTAACAATATTATAAACCGGGTAACTATAAAAAAAAAATTGTGACTTGTCCCATCTAGATCGCGTCATGTTATTTTACTAAATTTTTACAAAGTATTTTTTTTTTTGGTTAACTTGGAAAGTTATAAAAATAGAAGGAAAAGTGCTAACACCGCAGTGACGAGCAATTAGCTAGCTACTACCACTTTCCAAATTTTTGCACAAGAAGATCTGGGACGATGGATAAGATCGATATGTGGTCCGAACCCAAGAATCCTAGCTTGGTATAGTCGTAAGTGACAAGTGTTTGTGACACTAGGCCGACTGAACCCATTCCTTTCTCGAGGGACCGAGCCCTGTCAGCCCAAAACTGTGACCAGATCCGAGTATAGAATTAGTAGGAATCAACTATCTAAAATCTTCACAAATGTTGTTCTAATAATGTATGTTAGAACTCTTGTTGTGATCTGTTGTATAAAACTTCTTTGATTTCTTGTAAGCAAAATAATAAAACAAAAAAAAGTAGTATTATCCGTCTACAGAAAAGTCGTGTAAGAATCATTGCACTAAGAGATTATTCCTAACGGCTAATAATTTAGCCGTTAGGAATTTAATGGGGCCAATTAATGGGGCTAACGGATATAAACAGAAAGCCGGCAAGTATCAGAAAACTTAAAGTGCAACCCGATAGAGGAAATTGGATCAAAATTCGACGCACTTAACCACACATGTTATAGCTGGAAACGGCCAGAAAACGTAAAGAGCAACAACAAAAAATCGGATTGGCATTCGACGTCCGCAGGTGTGGACACGTATCCGCACACGTTACGTGTGGCCGCATACCCGCACACATTATGCACATCAAATTGAACTGGAAGGTGGTATTGTGCATGTGGTCAATAGGACTAGTGTTGGATTGTATCTCGTTTCCGGATGAGCGCTCAAAAGGAGGTGACAATGGTGTTGATAATTTAGTCCCACATCGGGTTGGAGGTGGGATCATGATGCATAGATAATTGAAATTGGTTAAGGCTTTACATGAGAATTCTCTTTTAAGGTATATGAAGTTATGAACACAATTCAATATCGCACCTCATGGACCAACTCTGGGTCGGATCATACTACGTTTCCAACATTACGAGGCTGTTTATGTTGGAAATTTTGCCACGCCAGACATTACCAAGAGTTTTTTTTCCACGATTACGACCACCTCTTTTAAGTATCAAACTGAACATCTGTCTCTGACTCCAAGTCATATCCATTCAGTAATCCAGGCTCTTCATCCCACTCCAACCTAACACCTCCTATGTATCTTTGGCCCCCCATGGTTCCAGACAGACAAGTTTTTTGGAGTAATTTAGGACATACAACTGATCTCATTTCTTATCCATGGATCTGCGTTGTGGACTTTAACTCAATCCTTAATGTATCGGAGAAAAGGGGTGGTTCTGACCATTCTATCTCTAATTTTTGCCCATTTATATACTTTTTTTTTGAAGTGTCCTTTTCTCCGGCTTGACAAATGCCAAGGGAGGATCCGAACGTGCGCCTTCCGCACCGGGACCGTTGCTACCACTAGGCCACAACCCACGGACCGCCCATTTATAAACTGGGTTGGTAAATCTGGTCTTATGGGTATCAGATACTTGGGTCCTTTAGGTGGTCATCATCCTATATTTTTGAAGAATAACTATCAAGAAAGAAGAGAAGATTTCCTATGAGATTTGAATCATCTTGGCTGAAGGAAGAGGATTCCATGGACAAACTTAAGGATACTTGGTCATCAGAAGATTATCTAAAAGGAATAAAAAAAAACTTGAGGATAAACTGCTTTCTCTTCAAAAGAAAATTCCTACAGTCGAGATTATCTAGCAGGAGAAATATACCAAATTAAGCACTTCTGAATAGAACATTGCAGCAAGAAGAAATCTGCAGGCATCAAAGATCAAGACATAACTGGATCCACAGTGGTGGTAGAATTAATGCTAAATTCTTCCGCCTCTCGACTCTTAATAGAAAAAGGAAGAACACGATATGGCCTGCTTAAAATTAGATAATGGAGCTTGGATTGAATGACAGGAGAACATTTCTAAAGTTCTCATGAATCACTATTGATAATGATGCTATCCAAGCCATACATTCTTATGAGGAAATCAAAAAACACTATGATAGAAATCAATAGGGGCAGATGGATTTCTAGCAATATTTTACCATAAATTCTGGGATGTGGTTGGAGGAGAGGTAATTAAAATGGTTCAAATTTTCTTTACTTCAAAAACTCTTCCTGCAACTCTTAATCACACATTTCTTTTTTTAATTCCTAAAGTTTTATGATCATATTCTCCCTGCAGACTTCAGAACAATCTCCCTCTGTAATGTCATATATAAGCTGATCACCAAAATATTCACCAAACGTATCAGGCCTTATCATAATAACCTCATTTCACCATTCCAAAATGCCTTTATTCCTAATCGACAAATTACTGACAACATCATTTTGGCACAAGAACTATTTCATTCTATTGCATCATTCCCTAAAGCTAAAAGTTGTGTAGCTCGCAAGTTAGATTTGTCTAGAGCTTGTGATAGAGTTAACTGGTCCTTCTTAAGCCAAGTCCTTATTGGCTTTGGATTAACAGGGAATACACATGATCTTATCATGAGTTGTGTTACCACATCCTCATTTGCTGTCATCGTCAATGGTTCCCCTTCGAAAACTTTTTATCCAACGAGAGGCATCAGACAAGGCTGCCCCTTATCCCCTAGAAATCATGTTCATTCTATGTGGAAAAATCGCGCCTAAGCTTATTATTTGTAATGATAATATTGGTCTTTTCTTAAGTATAAGGATCAATTCTCGAGCTCCATATATATCCCATCTTATGTTTGCAGATGACATTTCAATTTTTAGGGAAGCCACATTGCCTAATTTCTCACAAATGATATCCATCCTTGATTCTTATTCTTCCTAGTCTGGACAGAGTATTAACTTTAGCAAGTCATCCATCTTCTTCTCAAGGAAATTGGACCCTGTCATGAAACAACTTATCCTTAATATGCTTCAGGTTCAGCCAATGAATGCTAAAGATAAATATTTGGGTCAGCATCTTCTCCTTCCTAAGAACAGACTTAATTAACCCATTCGGTAACATTATTAACTCTTGTAATGCTGAACTAAGTGGCTGGAAAGCTAGGTTTTTATCTCATGCAGGGAGAAGTGTTCTCGTCAAATCAACTCTGGCTTCCATTCCTATCTTCAACATGTCTTGTTATCTATCGCCTAAAGGTGTTGCCAACAAACTGTCGCAGATTCAAAGACAATTTTGGTGGGGTTCAACCGAATCCAGAAAAAGAAGATTACCTTCACAGCATGGGGCAAAATCACACGATGCAAGGAGGAGGGTGGACTAGGTTTCCGTCTACCAGATATCAGCAATCAAGCTCAGGTTTGCAAAGTTGTCTGGAGACTTCTGAAGAATCCAGAGACTTACTGTGTGAGGATCCTCAAAGCCAAATATATCTCAAGATCGATCACCTTTCTGGTCAGTGAAGAAGACGACGTCCCGTTCTCCTATTTGGGCAAGCATATTGGTTTGCAGAAGACATCATTAAGCCTAACATTATTTGGTCTATTGGCGATGGCTCAAATATTCGGGTCTAGGATGATCCATGGGTATCTGCACTGCCTCAGTATCGGGTTGAAGGTCTGCCACATAGTAAGCGATACATTACCTTTGTAAAGGACTTTGTTCTATCCAGAATCTCAAAGGTGGAACACACAACTCATTACATCCTCTTTTCCAGTACACCAAGCAAATGCCATATTGAGCACACCAACTTCTTCTATTCCCATAGAAGAAATCATGCATCATCTGGAAGAAAACTCCTCTTGGTAACTTCACCACAAAATCGGCATATAAAGTTATTATGGACAACAAAGCCTCCTCTTCTTCAAATGTTATGCCTATCTTCAACTGGAAAAGATTTTGGAAATTCAAAACTTTATCCCCAAAAGTACTGCTCTTTGTTTGGAGAGTTTTAACAAACTCGTTAGCAGTAAAGCTAACATTCACCGTATCCTTCGTTACACTGATCCAATATGTCCTCTTCGTGGAACTGAAATTGAATCCACTGGCGATCTATTTCCTGCATTGCCACCTAGCAAGATTAATATGGTTTGCCTCTCCTATTGGTCTTCCTCCACCGTCAAGTAAACTAGAGGATATTCTGGGTACACTCATTGGTTTTGAAGACTCTATAGTTTATTCAATTATGCCAGTTGCCTTATTTGGTCAATTTGAAAGTCCAGAAACAAGGTAATTTCTAAAGACACTTAATATTTTACTCCAGGACAGCCCAATCCTAGAACTGCCAACTTGTTGGCAGTCCAAACATAAAGTAGGACTACCAACAAAGTTGGTAGTCCTAAAGAATTTGAATATTAAGATAGACTGTCAATGAAGTTGGCAGTCCTCCTTAATGTCAGGACTGCCAACTTTGTTGGCAGACCTAATGGACTGTCCTAGAGTAAAATGTGGAGTGCCTTTAGAAATTACCAGAAACAAACTGGTATTAAAAAACAATCCTATCAATATCCATGAAATTTTATATATCATCTGTTAGTCCCGGGATGTAATTTTTCGATAAAAAACTGAGAAATGAAACGATTGTAAAAACAATATTTCGAAGCAACACTTCAAAGAAGGTGCACGACAAAGATCCTTGGAGGATTTTGGGTTACGAAAATCTAAAAAGTTTTCGTAACAACAGCAAACGAATGTAATGCTTCTAAAAAAAGATACAAATGAATTGTTAGCAGCAGCGATTGTCCACTAACAGTTTTTGATTAGATCAGAACTGTTCTCGTTCAGAACGAGTTGCAAGTTGAAGGAATAAGAGAATGGCTTGTTGGGGTGAATGATCATCGGCGCTCAAAGCTTGATTCGCCCTACACGAACAGCTTCCAGGAAACAGTAAGTTCGATGGAGAACTTTGGAACACTCCGCTTTTCTGACTCCTCGGATGGCGCACGGACTCTGCTCTCAAAGAACCTCTCTTCTCTGCTCTGAACTTAGAGAATTTCGTAAGGAAAATTCTGATACTTGTGTGTTTTTTTCTGAGAGAGAAGAGAGAGACTTTATATAGGTGCGTCCAGTAACTGCTCGGTATACAAAACGTTCTGGACATAGAAAAAATCGCTCCGAACGTTCAGCAACCGCTCAAATCGTGCACAGACACGATTGAGCCAACTGGCACACAGTGTGCGCCAATTGGCGCATAGCACGCGCGAACGACGCACGGCGCGTGCAATTGCGCACCTTTGTGCCAACTGCACACACGCATACTATGCGCCAACTGCGTGCTATCTGGCAGTGCCATCAGGCTGTGCCAACAGGCAACACCAACTGGCGTGCCACCGGACAACGCCAATTGGTCGTGCCATCTGGCCGTACGATCGGGCCAAGCGAACGAAAGCGCGATCGTCTGCGCAGAGTCTCGCAAAACGAGTGCAACTTTAGCACACTATACGCCTAGTGACGATGTTGTCGTGCTAACTGCAAAGTGTGCCAACAAAATGCCACATTATGCCTCATGAGCCCATGATCCCGAGTCCGAGTCGCTAAGCCCCTACGGGGCTTAGCTCCAATGGAAATTAATTCCCAAGAGCAAAAAACATTAAGCTTTAACATGGAGTCTTATCCTTACCTCCTAGTAACATCACCCACATGATTTCCTCCTTAGGGTCACTACCCGATGCGCAAATCTCTACAATATACCAAGTATATATAGAGATACTACTAATGGTGCTTTTCCAATGTGGGACTAAACTTCACTAGGCATGTGTTGAGAGCAAGCTCTCTTCACATGTCAAAGGAAAATCTCCAACAATCCCCACATATCTTGATATATGGAATTGAGTGTTCCCCACAGTAACTATCCATCATGCATTAGGAGAGATATCGCTGATGACTTAAATCTTTCCGCATGGGTCAAACAACAGACTATAACACAAGAATGGACTCAGCCTTGAATTCTTCATCATAGTTAAAATTCTTTCCACTCACATAATATAGTTACATGTGCTTTTGGCTGCACATTAAAGGCCGTGTGCTAGCCTAATTTCAGTATATAATTTTGGGCATATACAAGTTTACCTTCAAGAGACGGCCTGATATCTTTGTCCATATACTATAGGTGAGTTTTTTTTATTAAAGAGACATGGCATGAACCCTTGCGCTTCCCTTGCGGTGCTACGCCGCTATGACATGGCCTAAAACCAAGGCCTTACCCCTACCCGAAAATCTCATCGTAGTGTCATACTACTGTAGCATGAGGTCACAAGCCTCCTTGTAGTGCCATACTATCCAGCATGAAGCCTTAGGCTCCTTTGTGGTGTTATGCCGCAACGACATGGCTTGCAAGGTTGAGACTTTATCCCTATCTGGGTACCTCATCGTGGTGTCGTACCACTGTAACATGGGAAAAACCTTCCCTTTGTAGTGTTGTCTACCCCTCTTTAATTCATCATACAGCATTAGGCTACCTGCCTATTTGCGGTGCTATGCTGTTATGACTTGGCTAACAAAGCCGAGGCATTACCCCTAATCGGGAACCTCATGGTGGAGTCACTCCACTATAGCATTGTAACTCCACTTTTCTGTTTTTCGTGAATTTTTAAAGTTTTCTGATAAAGATATAATAAGTTACTTTAAACAATTTTCCTTGAACAATTGTGATTAACTATTTTGAATAAATTTCATGCTTGCTTTTGGAGGGAGAATGCAAAGTAACTAATTTTCAAATTAGTTAGAGTGGTCCCCAACTTTTTAACAAATTTTCTAACAGATTTTATTTGTTTTGTAAATAATATAAAGGAAGGGGTGTTTTCTGAAAATTTTATTTGAATGGAGGGGCTAGGTTATAAATTACGAAAAGGGGGACGGCTCCATTGAAAGTTTACCATAGGTGGAGGGACTGATCTGGAATTTTCTTTGGCGGAGGGGCCTAATTGCAAATTTTCTTTTTCTTTTATTTACGGATTGAGAGAGAGAGAGCAGTAGCTCTTTCACATTTCTGTTCTCAATTTCCCTTTCCCAAATTTCAAGCCCTAACCGAATCTCGGCCGACGGTGGCAAGCTGCGCTCGACAACTCCGACGACTTGGCATACGAGTTTCGATAGCATGGAGAGCGCTTCCTCTTGGTGACGGTAGGAAGCGAACGACGATGGTTGATCATCTCTGGCGACGGCGAGGCATCTCCTCCACGGCGGCGACGACGACAAGAAGCTCTTGTTCCCGACAGCGAACGTATCCTCTATGACGAGCTCGACGGCGCATGACCGTTCTCGACGACGAAGCCTTGGTGAGCAGATCTGACCTGTGCGACTCCACGGAGTGACCTTCGACGAACGCGGGGCACATCTATGACGGCGAGGCGGTGAGTACTTTTGATTCTCTGTTGTTCTTGGAGTGATCGGGTTTGGATCGATGGGTTGATCGAGTTGATAACAGATGCTTTCTTCGATTCGCGATTCAATTTTCTTTTAATGAGAGTTTGAATTATTTTGTTATTGATTTAGTTTGGGTTGATGAAACAATCATCCATGTTTAATCAGTTTCTATTTTTGAACACTAGGTGTTCGTTGGATTGCTTCTGAGGATGTACCGAGCTGATCTGGACACGATAGTACTGTGTCTGACTCCTTGAATCATGTCCTTGCTATAATTGGACCATTCATTTTCAGGTACTGATCTGTCTCCTCGAATATTTTGAGTTGTTGCCATAAATTTTGATCAATGTTCGTCACTAGACAGATCTCTGTGGTTTGGTTGTGTTCGTGCATTAGCGTGTCCAGTTGGGTTCATGTCCTGTCGTAGTGGTATCCAAGCGTTGGTCGTGTTCAGGTATTGGGATTGGATGTAGGAGGCTTGCTTGGGACTGGGGTTGTGTGCCACACGATAACTCGTGTTCAGTTTAGCTGTGTCCAGCATGGTGATGTTCGACATTCGAGTCGCATGCGAGGGATTGATTGAGACCGGAGTAGGGCAATGGCACGACTACGGATTTCTTGAACTTAGCTGTAACAGGGTTTTGGCGGAGGCGGAAAGTCTGTGTGCGTGTGGAGTTTGATTGTTTTAGTGTATAATTGGACCTTTTGAATTCTAATGTGTACTGCACATTCTATTTTGAATTTTTTTAGCAGTTTGAACTCTCATAAACTCGTGACCTGTGTGTATTTGCTAATCTTGAGTCGAGCTTGGGTTTTGCTGGACTGCCTCTGAGTGTTTTTGAGTTAAGACAATGACATGGAGGTTTGGCTTTGTGTATATGGTTGTTGGCTAAGTTGAGTTGTATTATTTTTGAATTCTGTTATAGATTCTAAGTGTGATGAAGTCTTGCTGAGGGGCTGTTAGTATGGTTGGCCTAGAACTGTGAGTTGGGAGTGATGGGCTGGACTGTTAAGCTTTGAGCTAGAGAATATTTGGATGGAAAGGGAAAGTAGCCGTTGGTTTTAAATCTAGATTTGAGTTGATGAGGCTTTGTGTGGTATTTGTTGGGTCTGAGTGTAAAAAGGCTTAGCTTATGTGTGATTGTATAATGCATTTTGCTGGGTTGAGGGGCTCTGGACATTGTATATAGTTGCTAGGCTTGCTACTTATATTCTTTGCTTGGGTTTAGTTTGCTGAGTTCTGGGCTGTGAGTTTTGAGGGACTTTAGTTATACTTTATGTGCTCAGTGCAGATGTTAGTAAATTTGAGATGCATTCAATATATAGGCCGTGGGCTAACATGTCGATTTAAGTTGAGTTCCATATTTTTGGCTTGGGAATTTTGTAGTGAAGCTTCTATATAGACAAATTAAATTAATCTTAAGTATGGTTTCAGTAGATTGATTTTCATTGTTTGACCAACAAAGTAATTGGTCTATGAACTGAAGGAATTAAGATTTGGACTAGGGATGGGCTTATTATAATTTTAGGAATACTTGGTAAGCGGGACTAGGTTAATTAGTGTGGATGTAATTGGCAATTGTCCCTTACCAATAATTTTATTTGTAGGAAGTTTGTTGCTAAATAATGTTTGATAAGTTCCTAGAATAATTGTTCATCTAATAAATATTTTACTAGTGAGTTATTAGATTCTTAATTACTTTTAGCTAAAGTTTTCTCTTACCAATTTATATATATAATTAACTTAAGATATCCTAACTAGTATTTTTGGTAGGATGTTTTAAGACCACTTATTATCTGGATATTACTTCTTAGCTATTAGAATATACGTATGTATATATAGAAATAGTTAGCAAATAGTAAATTAATTATTGCCATTTATAGAACTTAACATTCTTGTACTCTTTCTTGTGACACGTCATGGCACGACACCATGTACTCCTGTACTCCTGTACTCTTGTTCTAGTACTTATTAGTGTCGGATGGGGAAATACACTAGCCATGTGACCAATCCCGGTTACTATACTCATGTGCCTAGCTTAGGCCTCGCATCGTGCATGCAGGCCCTAAGTCATACCATATTCATGTACTCCTGTGCATGCTCTTGTACTCACCCCAGCCGGTCACATGGACTAGATGTATTTCGATATTGTGCACTTATCATGTCTGGTACTACAGGATTATAGTTTCATTCATGTACATTACATTTCGTGTACTTTACATATTCATGTACTTTATATTCCTGTACTATAGTTCCTGTACTTATTTTCTGTACTACTTTCCTGTAATTTCATGTTCATTCCTGTATTTCATTTTTCTGTACTCCTGTACTCAGTTCATATCATGTTCATGTTTTATTACCTAGAACTGTACTTTGCTTCGCTCCTGACTGGATATGTTGCAGGTATACTTACAGGATATCATTCTACCTTATGGGCCAGAGCCCGGGATTTTAGCTGGGCAGGATGGAGGCATGATTTAGCTAGAGGCTTCAGGTTTAGACTATTTTAGCCTTACTTCTAGATACTGTTTTTAGAATTTATAGTACATTCCATTCCCGATAACTAGTACATTTATGATATATGTGGATTATGGTGATCTTCTGGGATCGTATGTAGATGCTGTGATTGTATACATTTATGGTTATCTGGTTAGATTTCCCTAGTTTGGTACAGCTTACTTCGTCGTGTCTAACAACGAAGGCTGGGCGTGTCCGACTCGTGTCCGATTATTCGGGAGCGGGCCGTGACATGTTTTTAGTGGTGGCCCATGCAGGTCTATCCTAATAGTACCTAGGCATTAGAGTACTATTGGGGGACTTGATTTAAACTAGGGAAACTTGAATCACAGCATAGGAAATCGGGTACATCGGGTATATTGATATTCTATAAACACTTGTTGTATTTAGGTCTAGGTTATTTTAACAGTTTTCTGTTTTTCAGATAGTTCAAAAGCACGCAACACCGGAACAGTCGATCCACCTACACTTGAGAGTTTCGAGCTCCCACTACCTTCTATCACTCTACTATCCCTATGGGTAGTACGTAGTTGACGGAGACGTTTGAAGAGTCCCTTGACAACCAGAGGGAGCATGCCATCCTTTTCAAGTCAGACTTGTGGATACACTCTCTGAGCCAAGAAGGACTTCTGATTTTTAGACTCTCGGATCCTTGGACTTCCCCGACACCGAGCGCATATCTTGCACCGAGAAGCAGATCGAGAACCTGGAGCCGCCACTGAAGATCATCCAAGTCTTGGAGGATCCGACTCCTCTGAAGATTGGAGCCACTAGCCAGGAGATCCAGAATATAACACAGACAATGGAACGAGAAAAAAGCTAAAACTCAAAAGAGACATGAAGACTTATGACCGAGATAGCAGCTATTATGGATCCGCGAAGCGTCGCCACACTCAGACATTGCTTCTTCAGCCGCATCATCAGATTCAGACTCAAATCCAGCCATCAACCAATTGCAATTTCTGCCGCCGCTCGAGACACCACTACGACGAGTGCTGCAAGAGACGGATACTATGTTGTACTGCGGGTCGCCTGCCCATCAAGTCAAGGATTGCCCGGAAGTCATTGATCGTATTGCCCAAGGACGAGCACAATGAGCACCAGGACTGCAACAGAAGGACCCGCCTCTCTAGATTCGACAGCTATATGGAGCATTACCACGGGAATCAACCTACGTCAGAACAACTGAAGAAATCGAAGCAATTCCAGTCCCAGAGGAATACTGAAGACATGCTGAAGACTGAAGGTTTTTTTTTCTTGCATGGTTGGAGCAGACTATGGATCGTGATTCCAATTTAAGTTTTCTAGAATTTTCTTGTTCCTGTTTAATGGCTTGATAGATTTTGTTTTCAATCTTAAACCCTTTGGTGTCTATACCAGATAATATTCCTATTGTCATGCCCCGACCCGGAATCAACCGAATCATCGTCCTCGTAGGGGGCGTGATGCCGCACAAGCCTGGAGTTGCGCTCGTGCAAGGCAAGATGACAAGTTCTCAAATGGTTATCTTTTGATTCGATATTTAACAACGAAAGAAAACAGAGTATACGAAACAAATTCTCTTTATTGATATCCGAAACAGAGATTACAAAGGCTTTCGATAGCCTAACAATACATGCCAGATTGGCTACAACACTCAGGTTCTCTCTTGCCCACAAAGGATTTCACCGTTCCATACATCATGCCTTCTATATCTCGGCCGCATCAATCCAGCTGCGTAGTCTGAGCGTCAATGCGATAGCACGCTTCAATGCGCTTCGGCATTCCAAGCCTTAACACGTTCAAGCAACACTTCGCCGAAAGTAATCCATTCCCTGCACCCTGTATGAAGCTGGTGGGGGATCAGTACGTTCGTCCTCGCATGTACTGAAGCAAAGATCATCTTTCCAAACCGACATTTTAATATTTATGTTGAATCATGCAACTTAGCTTATGATCTTGCTATGTTCTCCTTAGGGTCAATTTTATGGCATCTTCGAAAGCGTAAAGCATGTTGTCATAGCAGCATGTTATCGAATTGAATAGGCAAGCAAACAAACAATCTCGTGTTTGATTCGTGGTGCGACTTACCAAGTCGACGCACTCGCCCTTATACCGACGCAAGGTGAATACGCCGCATTCCTTCCCTGTCATGTTATATGTGCATCTCTAAGTAGGATCTCTATGCAGGACGCATACGCGTCTACACTTTCAACCCATCGTTCCTTAACTATATGAGGGTCGTGGGCGTATCCGCGCCGGAATGGACTAAAGGAGTTTCTCTTTTATTTTTCCTTACTTTCTTTTCTCTCCTTCTTTTCTCTCTCGTGTTTGGGTAGCCCGGCGTTTCACGGGTTGGGTTGCTATCCCAACAACCGAAACTTACCGCATGCCTACCATCATTTGCGGCTTCTCACATTTACGACCGAGTGCTAATCGGACTTCGCAAATGTGCGCCTATCAAAGATTATCATCCCTCCCAGGCCGAACGGTCCCGGTGCTCCGGTGCGCCCGTTCGGAGGGAACGTTCCGTGCACGGAAGATATCATCGCAATTATCTCAAGTCCATTCCATTCGACCATACAACGCACTATCATTCAAACAACCAAGCATAGCCTTGAGTCCAAGACTCAGACTTTATCATCTCGTATTTCTTCCGTTAACTTTCTATGTTCTCACGTTTTATACTTCGTTTCAATGATTCAATGGCATCGTGCCTCAACTCAATGCTCGTCAACCGAATGACCCGAAGGTCTCGAACACCTTTCGAGGCACCATGTCATATCCGACAGTTCTGCCACATTCATGCCACGACTGTATTCTCTCGCAACGAAGCTATCTTTTTATTATCCCATGCACGTATGTACGTTTCGACCGTATTTCCATGTTCTATAACTTAGCATTCAATGTTCGGGCTTGCGCGCTAGGGCGCTCGCCTATTGTCTTTCAATGTTCTAGCCGTCTAACTCGTGCAGCAAAGGCACGGTATGGTTTATGCACTAAGGCACTCGCCAATTACAGTTATCCCATGTTCTTACGGCTTGCGCACCGAGGCGTTCGCCTTAGCGATATCCAATATCCCATAGCGACTCGTGCATATTGATGCACGTTTCATTTCAATTGTTCTAACTTAGTGTTCGACTCACACTATGATTTATCTCCGATCGGACCACGCCCGTGGCGTCGATAGGTTAACTTAGCATATAATGATATATTTGACTTATCGAATGAAGGAGTAAAAAGAAGTCAATCCTTCCACCTTGAGTCGATACGCCTTCGTCGTTTCGCCGAACCGATGCGGCTCGATTCCCTAACTTTGTTGCACGGCCACTCTCCTGACTTAGCCATTCGAGCACTTCGTGCTTCATTGAGTTATACGCCCAATTCGTCTTAGCATGCCCGAGTCTTAGCCCGTCGCAAGGCGGCAATTTAATTTCGCGGACCCCTTACTAAATATTGCAAAAGATCGACCTCTAATATTTTCCCATCAAAGTATAACCTGTACACGAAACCAACTAAAATTAATACTTGCATCGATTTAGACTTACGCCTTGGTCGATTCGATTTCTTAGAATCTTCGAGCCGATTCAACGCACTCATCCTTCGGGGCAACGCGGCGCTTCGCATCGATTCAACTCGATGCATTCTTTCGGGGCAAGGCAACTCTTCGCATCAACTTAGTTTGATGCATGCTCGGGACAACTTAACTCTCGTATCGTTTTGTATCGATACATTTCCTTTGCGTCAACGCGACTCATTGAGTCAACGCTTCAGCGTAATGTGCCGTGCGGAGCGGGGCATTACACCTATTCTAGAGTTTGTCCCTTATTCGAAGGTTGTTCCTATTCGGTAAACATGTTTCATATCCACAATTCGATAATTATTTGAAATCTACTACTCGATACTGTTTGCTTATTTTCTTTGATGATTTCGATTTTCTATTCGAGAGTTGTTGTTCACTACTTGTTTCGACCTTGTTTCCTATCCAAGGGTTCGCTGGTTTTCCGGGATACTTGTTCCAACTCGTTATTGATATTCTGCTCACTAATCAAGATTTATTCCTACTTGAAATATTATTCTAAAACCGGGTTTGAACCTTCGCTTCTATTGAGGTTTGTTTGAGATTTTATTTCTTTGTGAAACCCGTAATTTTTTTAATTAATTTAGTGTTACTTTTATTTAATTAGATTAAAGTTATTATTTCTTGAATTTTAGTGTTTGGTCAAACCCGTAAAATTTTATTTAATTGTATAATTTGTTGCTAAATTATTATTATCATTTTAGGAAAATCCTATTTTAAAAAAAAATTATTATTCCTAAATACAAGCAATTTTAATCAAGATTAGTTCTAGATATAATAAATGGAAAATGTTTAGTAAAAGCTTTGTTTTAATTCTTAGAAATTAACTTTCATTTAAATCTCTCTTTAACTCTCTCTCTCTCTCTCTCATTAGCAAACAACAAACTTTTCAATTTAGTTCCGTTCATTTTTTCGACCGACCCTTCTGTTCCCAACCGTTGCCATCCACGACTCCTCCGTTCACCTCCCCGAACGGCCATGGCCTTTGGGTTCCGAAACCCCCAAATTTTCTCCTACATAAACCCCCTTCTCTTCACTCAGCTCTCACTAAAACCCACTCCCGTGCCCTAGCTTCCCGAGCTGAGCCGAGCCCTTCCCGCCGGCGATCCCTCCGCCTGAGCCGCGCCCCCACTGCCCGTCGGCCCTCGGCGAACCCGACCGCCCGATTCCCTTCGCGCCCCGCTGTCTGGCGACCCGTGCGGCATTCCCCGAGCCGATCGTCGCCTTCCCCGCGGCCGCACACCGCCGCCGCCCGTCCAGGTCAGCCCCGGTGCCTCTCGCCGCTGCCGTGCGCACCTCCTGTGCGTGCTGCCTTCCCCGTGCCCGATTTCTGTTCAGAACCGTGCTTTCTGAGGCACGTTCCACAGTCCGCGTGTTTTGGATTTTTTCGAGATCCGCGGGTTTTTCGTTTTCTTCTCTTTCTCATCTGAGAGCTCTAGCCGAGCACCCCAGGTATCTTCTGTGTCCCCGTGTCCCTCATATTGTGTCAATGATGACATGGTCCCCGATCCCGCTATGGAAATCAGATCGATTCGCGGATTCGGATTTTCGAACTCCCTTTTCGAAATATTCTGTAGAATTGTTGTTGTTCTATGATTTTATGGTTTTGTGGTTCTGTGGTTTCTCGGAAATTTCCGAGTTAAGTTCGAAATTTCCCGTAAATGGTTCTGTAGTTTTCGGTTTCCGAATTTCATTTCGGATTCTTCGAATTTTCGAAAATGGCTCTGTGACCATTTCCTTAAAGAGGTTCTGTAGTTTTTTTTCGGTTTTCCGAGTTATATTTCGGGTTTTCCGAATTTTATAGTTCGAAAAGTTTTTCTGTGATTTTGATATAAACCTAATCTTGGGTTGGATAAATTAATATTTCTGGTTGGGAATGTTTTGTGATTTGGAATATTGTGGGTGTTGGTATTTTTTCAGGATTGGGTTGTCCAAATTATAGAGGAAGTGCTGCCCAAATTTTCAAAAATATATTTTAAAACTATTTTCAAATTCCGATCTTTGCAAAACAAACTACATTTTGGAGTGTTGGTTTTAAAATGGATTTTTGTATCTTTTCGGGCGACGACCATATTGGTCCATGGGCCCTAACTAACTACACACGAAACTGGCCAACCCGGACGTTGAGGCATTTGTTAAAACATGAGTTTTGAATGACCAAGTCTGAGACGTATTTTTAATAATTATCTTTAATTTATTATTATTTTTAGAATGGGTTACTGCTGTTAGTATTTTGGTGCAGGGCTTCAGCCTACTGATGGACCGTTCGTGGTATTCAGAGCTCGCCTTTAAATTAAATTAATTTATGTAAAAATTGTAAGAACATAAGTCCAAGTTTCTTTTCTATTTTTCTGTGGAACTGTAATAAGTAGTTAGTTTTTCCTTTTATTTTTCTGGATTGTTGTTTTGTAGGTAACGCGTAAATGGTAAACTGAATATTTATTTTTATAGAAAAATTAATAAGAGTTTTCTCACATTAATAATAATAAGATTTCAAGTTTGTAACTTAGACAATTTCATATTTTCTCATTAGAAGAAAAATAACTAATTTATATATATATATATATATATATATATATATATATATATATATATATATATATATATATATATATATATATATTACAAAATACAAAGTTTTGCCAAATAATTGAAAAATGCGAAGTTTTCCAATAAAAATGTTAACTTGATTTTTCCCTCGTTAAATTAATAACTTTGAATCGTATCGATAAACGTGTTTTGTTTATAACAACATAAAATTTGACTAGGATCAAATTTTAGAGATTGTAACTAGCACACCTAGATATGGTTTCCTCATTTATGCTAAGTCGGGATTCTTAATGTAGGATTTCGAGGACGAGTCTGATTTTTCTTTCCGGAACCGACTCTTCAAACCCAGTCATAAACAAAGGCAAGTACGGTTGTGTTTATTTTTCAATTTAGTTAATAATTATAATATTGCAAGATTAAACCACATTGCTACACGGAACTCTCTCCTAGAGTATTGATTGTTATTGATTGTGGGATTGGGGGAGTAGTGTAGTGTATTATGACCAATACCCCTCATATTGCATATTGATTGTGCGAGCTTACCCCTCTTACACACGGGGATAAGCCGTATCGTATCACTAGGATACTATTGTACAACCCAAGCCGGTCATAAGCATTACATACTCAAATTACATTGTTTTCAATTATGGAAAATTGCTGGAAAATATTGTTCAAGTATTTAAACTGTTTAAAATTACAAATTTCTAATTATTAGTTGAATTATTAAATTTTTATAATTGTACTTTGCTTCTTTCCTGATTGGATCCCCCACCCCAATAGGTTCTTTTGATGAAGCTGAGCTATTGATAAATAGCTACTACGACCCGGTGCTTTATCCAGTTGTTCTGCCAGAGTCCCATTTGGAGGACGTGATTCTGTGGCTGACGAGCCAACTTCCTAGATGATGATTTTCATTTTAGTTTTGATGTTTGAATAAAAAGACAATTTTATTTTATCTGATGTATTAAATGAACCTTTTGTTGGACAAGTTTTAATATTCGAAATTTAGATGTTGTGTCAAAATATATTGTGTTGTTGTGATTACCTGCATTTGGATACAGCTTACTGTCGCCGTCTCACAACGGTGCAGGCTGGGCATGATCCGATTCGACCCAACAATTTGGGACCGGGTCGTGATATGTTTTTAGTGGTGGCCCATGCAGGTCTGATCAACAACTTAGTCATAGATATAGAAACATTTAGAACACTAGAACATTAATTTGTCACAACATAGGACCGATATATATTATAAATAAATATTTTTGATTGTTATAGACTGGTAGGCTACCTTGCTTATGTTTTGCAATCCTAAACCTTCCAGAGTATGGCCACAGACAAGACCAACACTGCTGGCGATGGGTTGTCATCACCCGATTACACCCTACCTCCTCAATCGAGTCCGGATCCTACACCCCGACAGCTGACCGATCGTCCCCATAATGCACCAGCACCCCGTGGATTTTATACTACTACTCAAGTATTAGATCCTACATCTTCCCAGACTGAACAACAAGCCTCTGCGGTGGTACCCGATCCAGCTGCCCCACCAGTGCCCGTAAACCCCACCGACCTTGTAGGTCTGCTACGAGGAGTGCTTGAGGCACAGAGAACTCAAGCTGAAGCTCATCGCGAACAGACGACGATTATGAAAGAAGGCATGGAGAATGCCCACAATGTGGCTATGGCTGCACTAGAGAGAGGAGAAGCAGCCCAATCTGAACCAAGGCCGGCTAAAGTCGGTGATATTGAGAAATTCAAGAAGCTGGGCCCTCGACCTTTCAAAGGAACCGAGGGAATTATCTATGATGATGAATGGCTCGACAGCATGGAGCGTCTCTGTTGGCCCAATGATTACATTGTGTTTTTGAATATGGCTAATCAGTTAAGTTTAACATAATGATGTCACTAATATTCATATACTCACTATCATGTTGCTACTTAAACTTAGCATTGTCCTAATTGTCCTATATTATACTGCTATGCTTGTATCGTACTGCAATATATTTTGTTGGCCTAAGATGCTATCATGTTGTTACTTAAACTTAGCAATGTCCTAATTGTCCTATATTGTATTGCTATGCTTGTATCGTACTGCAACATATTTTGCTGGCCTAACATGTATTTGTAGACATGCAGTAAGCATGATCTAACATGATCAAACAGGACATAGGCAATGAAGAATTAATGTTGGACCAAAGACGGCGTCATATAAAGGGATTTTTTCGAACCGCCTAACGACCTATCCGGGACCTCGCATCGGGGGTTCCGCTGCCCGGTCAGCGGACAGGGGTCGAGGGGGCAGCGCCCCCCGTCGGGGGTTCGAGGGCGAAGCCCCCGAAAGGTATTCAGATTTTCAGATCTGTATATCTTTGGACGACTGCTGTCAGGGAAAAAGACGTCTTCAGGACTACTCAAATATCAGAAGAAAGGCGACATCAAAGGGCTCTTGGTTTTCCTAATTGTTCTAAGTCTGTAATCTTCAATTTATTGAGTCTAGGAGAATGTGTACGTTGAGTCGCACTGAGTCATCTCAACCCCTAGCATATCTCTCCAAAGCTCTACCATTCAAACAGACCAAATCCTGAACCAAGCCCAAGCTCCACAAAGCCCAAAAGCCCAATGGACCAATTCTGTCTTCTGGAGACAGAGTTCGGGCCGAACTCTGCCTCCACACAGAGTTCGGGCCGAACTCTGTCCCCTGATTTCCAGCATCCTGATTTTTAGGGCCTGCTTGCTACAAGCTGTCCAACGGCCAAAAATTTGAATTATCCATACCGAATTCTGGCCGAATTCTGCTTGTCCCGAACCCTATAAATAGGCCTTGGTTTCTCTCATTTGAAATCATCCACTCTTCTATTCTTCTTCTCTTACATAGCCTATATAGTCAAGAGCCTTACTCTTCCAATCTACTAGCCACAAAACTTCATAAGCCCCAAGGTGCTCAAGTGCGATTCAGCTAGAAGTTTTTGTGCAAGAGTTGAAAAGAAAAGTCACTTGGACAATTCCAAGTCGCTTGGAAAAATCCAAGCAAATCGCCACTGCGATCCTCTGTAAGAAGTTGACGTGCTCTTCTGAAGAAAAGGCACGGGTTGTAAACTACTATTTCACAAATAGTGGATTTGAATCCTGAGCTAGAGTTCTCAGGCCTGGACTAGTCCTCCACGAGGGAAACCAGGTTAAAACTGCTGTATTTGCGTATGCTCTTCTTGATCTTTATTTACTTCCGCATTTCTCTCTGATTTATTTACTATCTTGATAGTTGTTTGTGGAGGTGATATAGAGTTAATTTTTTATTTGGTGATTATCGACACAAACTCTATTCACCCCCCTCTAGAGTTGCCTACACCTGTGTTTTCAGTCTCCTCAGCGTTGCTCGACTTCCAGATGACCTCCAAGTTGAAGCTGTGGGACTCCAACTGCTAGATGTAGCCAGCACCTGGTATCGGAATGAACCCTGGCTCCAGGACAGGCAGCTTGACTGGAACACCTTCAAGAGGTTGTTCCGCAGGAAGTTCTTCCCAACATCAGAGTTACGGGAGATGGAAAGACAGTTCCAGAATCTGAAGCAAGGGAACATGACTGTTGGAGAATATGAGGCAGAGTTTGGTCAACTTAGTCATTTTGCCAAGAACTTAGTTGCTGACCCCGCCGATCATGCTGAAAGATTTCGGTATGGATTGAGGAAAGAGATTCGCACTCCTGTGATCGCAGGCGGCGCCAAGACGTACGAGAGGATCCTAATACGAGCTCAGGATATAGAGAAGAGTCAGCCTGCTCGCTCGAAGAGGGAGTATTCTGGAACTAGCAACTTCCAGAATAACCAGAAGAGGCCCAACCACAACAATAACAACAGGCCTTCTCACCACCAGCAGCAACACCACCAGGCGAGGACCAATGACAGAGCGCCTCAGAAGCAGATTCCTGTCTGCGATTTCTGTAAGAGGCCAGGACATCAATCAAACATCTGCAGGAAGAGGCTAGGACACTGCCTAGTTTGTGGGTCTACCACCCACCAAGTGAGGGACTGCCCTACGGCATTCAACCGGACTGGAACAATATTGCAGAAGGCTCCTCTACCCACTCAGCAACAACAGTTTGGGCAACACCAACAGAAGACTGGGCGAGCTTTTGCCCTAACAGCAGATGAGCAAGAGCCAGAGCAGGAACCTACCGCTGATGTCATCGCAGGTTTCATTTATGTGCATTCACATCCTACTTTAGCATTATTTGATTCGGGTGCTTCACACAGTTTTATAGCAATAAAATTCATCTCTGCACACCACCTAGTTACGGGATTTAGCAAGAAGATATATAAAGTTATGACTGGTGGTGGACCCATACCCACCATTGAGACCTGTAACTGCCCTATAACTATCTTAGGATACAATTTCTTAGCACCCTTACTTGTGATGCCCTTACCTAACTATGATGTAGTCCTAGGAATGGACTGGTTAAGTAAGCAGCATGTGCTGATAGATTCTCACAGAGGATGTGTAGTCTTCAGCCTACCTGGAGAGCCGGAGTTTGAAATCTCTCAAGCTCCGGAAGATATGGAAGGTATAACTTACTCCTCTATAACCGAAGAACCTGGACCTCCTTACCCTATCATTGCAGAATTCATGGATGTCTTCCCTGATAGTCTTCCAGGATTACCCCCAGATCGAGATGTAGAATTCACCATCGACCTAGTTCCCAGCTCTGACCCTATTTCTCGGAGATGCTACAGAGTCAACCCCAAGGAGGCCAAGAAAATGAAGGACCAGATCAATGAGCTGAAGGCCCTTGGATTTATCAGAGACGGAGCTTCACCCTGGGGAGGATCTGTCTTGTTCGTACCCAAGAAGGACGAGACTGTGCAAATGTACATCAACTACCGGGCGTTAAACAACATCACCATTAAGAACAAGTACCCTCTGCCCCGGATCGATGACCTGTTTGATTAACTCAGTGGAGCTAAGATGTTTTCAAAGATAGACCTTCGATCTGGCTACCACCAAATCAAGGTCAGGAAGGAGGATATTCCAAAGACGGCATTCAACACCAAATATGGTCAATATGAATTTTTGGTCATGCCGTTTGGATTGACGAATGTCCCTACGGTATTCATGAACCTCATGAACAAGGTTTTCCATGAATATCTGGATCAGTTTATTATTGTCTTCATCGACGATATTCTGATCTACTCGAAGACTGAAGAAGAGCATGCAGAGCACCTGAGAAAAGTTCTGGAAACTCTAAGGAAGGAGAAGCTCTACGGTAAGCTATCTAAATGTGAATTCTTCTTAGACAAGGTAGATTTTCTGGGCCATGTTGTCACAGGAAAAGGAATTTCGGTGGATCCAAAGAAGATAGCTGCTATTGAGAAGTGGAGTACACCAAGTTCAGTTGCTGAAATCAGAAGTTTCTTGGGCTTAGCTGGCTACTACCGAAAATTTGTGAAGGACATTGCCAGGATTGCTGAGCCGATGACGAAGCTCACAAGGAAGAATGAAGAATTTGTGTGGACTGAAGCTTGCCAGGCAGCATTTGAGAAACTGAAGAAGAGACTTACAACAGCACCGATACTTGCGCTACCCGCAGGTACCGGCGTTTTCTCAACCTACAGTGATGCTTCTGGTAAAGGATTGGGTTGTGTTCTTCAACAACACGAAAAAGTAATTGCTTACGCATCTAGGCAATTACGGACTCATGAGAAGAACTATCCTACGCATGATTTGGAGCTTGCAGCAGTTATTTTTGTACTGAAGCTGTGGAAGCATTACCTCTATGGAGAGAGAGTAGAAATATTTATAGACCACAAAAGTCTTAAATATGTTTTCACTCAGAAGGAGCTGAACATGCGACAGAGGAGATGGCTGGAGCTGATGAAAGATTTCGACATCGACTTGCAATACCATCCGGGTAAGGCTAATGTTGTTGCAGATGCACTTAGTCGACACCCGATGGCGATGTTTTTGACCAAGGAGCGGCATTTGCTGGAAGACATAGAAAAGCTTGGACTAGAAATTGTACTGCCTGAAGAGAAAATAAAGAAGCTGGAAAGAGAAGCAATTGTATCAGGAGTTGAATCATCAATGATGCAGTTGCAAGTGCGTTCAAGTCTGATAGATAAAGTCAAGGAGACACAATTTCAAGATGAGACGCTTTGCAAACTCAGAGATCAAGTGCTGGCAGGAACACTTGAAGGATTCTCAATCGCCAGCGATGGAGCATTGAAGCATGGTACGAGGCTTTGCGTACCAACTGGCGAACTGAGGAATGAACTGATGCAAGAAGCGCACCAGTCGCAGTATTCCATACATCCAGGAGCTAATAAAATGTATCGGGATATGCGTACTGTAGTGTGATGGTACGGAATGAAGAAGGACGTATCCAGATTTGTGGCTAGATGCTTGATTTGTCAACAAGTGAAAGCCAGCAGACAGAGACCAGTAGGACTGTTGCAGCCGCTAGACATCCCGGAGTGGAAATGGAAACACATAACGATGGATTTTGTGTCAGGACTGCCTCGATCCTAAAGAGGGAAGGATGCCATTTGGGTTATTGTGGACCGACTGATGAAGTCAGCTCACTTTATCTCCTTCAAGATTGGTCTATCCACCGAGAAGTTGGCAGCACTGTACATGCAGCATATCTACCGGATTCATGGAGTTCCGATAAGTATCGTATCTGACAGAGATACTAGATTCACCTCTCATTTCTGGAAGAGCTTGCACGATAATTTAGGAACACAATTGAAGTTCAGCATCGCCTACCATCCCCAAACTGACGGACAATCATAGAGAACCATCCAGACGCTAGAAGACATGCTGAGATCTTGCGTCTTGGAATTTGGAGGGTCTTGGGAAGACCACTTGCACTTGGTAGAGTTTTCCTACAACAACAGCTACCAAGCTAGCATCGGTATGACTCCGTTCGAGGCACTCTATGGACGTCGTTGCCGTCCTCCACTTGCTTGGGACAACGTAGGAGAAAGGGTATTACTTGGACCTAAAATGGTGACCGATACAGCAGAGAAGGTAAAGGTGATTAGAGACAAGCTCAGGATTGCTCAGGATATGCAGAAGCATTGGGCTGATAGCAGTCGTCGACCATTTGAGTTCGAAGCAGGAGATAGTGTCTTCGTCAAGATCTTCCCTAGCAGAGGAACTATCAGATTTGGCAGAGCAGGAAAGCTGAGTCCCAGGTACATCAGCCCATTCGAAGTTTTGAGCCGAATTGGAGAAGTAGCGTACCGATTAGCTCTACCAGCTAATCTTGAAGGCGTGCACAACGTCTTCCATGTTTCACAGCTCAGACGCTACATCCCGGATCCGAGCCACATCTTGGACCATTCAGAGCTGGAAATTGGACCCAGCCTCACGGTACCAGAGAAGCCAGTGGCAATTTTAGACAGAGGTGAGAAGAAAACCAGGAATTCTGTGACGCCCATAGTCAGAGTTATGTGGCGACATAATTCCCCAAGCGAGTCAACCTGGGAGCGGGAAGACGAGATGCGGGAGCAGTATCCGTATCTATTTGAGACCTGAGGTAATTCCTAACCCTATCCTTTAATTTCGAGGACGAAATTTTCTAAGGAGGAAAGGTTGTGAAACCCGTAATTTTTTTAATTAATTTAGTGTTACTTTTATTTAATTAGATTAAAATTATTATTTTTGGAATTTTAGTGTTTGGTCAAACCCGTAAAATTTTATTTAATTGTATAATTTGTTGCTAAATTATTATTATCATTTTAGGAAAATCCTATTTTTTAAAAAATTATTATTCCTAAATACAAGCAATTTTAATCAAGATTAGTTCTAGATATAATAAATGGAAAATGTTTAATAAAAGCTTTGTTTTAATTCTTATAAATTAACTTTCATTTAAATCTCTCTTTAACTCTCTCTCTCTCTCTCTCTCTCTCTCTCTCTCTCTCTCTCTCTCTCTCATTAGCAAACAACAAACTTTTCAATTCAGTTTCGTTCATTTTTTCGGCCGACCCTTCTGTTCCCAACCGCCGCCACCCACGACTCCTCCGTTCACCTCCCCGAACGGCCATGGCCTTTGGGTTCCGAAACCCCCAAATTTTCTCCTACATAAACCCCCTTCCCTTCACTCAGCTCTCACCAAAACCCACTTCCGTGCCCTAGCTTCCCGAGCTGAGCCGAGCCCATCCCGCTGGCGATCCCTCCGCTTGAGTCGTGCCCCCGCTGCCCGCCGGCCCTCGGCGAACCTGACCGCCCGATTTCCTTCGTGCCCCACTGTCCGACGACCCGCGCGGCCTTCCCCGAGCCGATCGCCGCCTTCCCCGCGGCCGCACACCGCTGCCGTCCACCCAGGTCAGCTCCCGGCGCCTCTCGCCGCTGCCGTACGCACCTCCTGTACGTGCTGCCTTCCCCGTGCCCGGTTTCTATTCAGAACCGTGCTTTTCGAGGCACGTTCCGCTGTCCGCGTGTTTTGGATTTTTTTCGAGATCCGCGGGTTTTCCGTTTTCTCCTCTTTCTCATCTGAGAGCTCTAGCCGAGCACCCCAGGTATCTTCCGTGTCCCCGTGTCCCTCATATTGTGTCTATGATGACATGGTCCCCGATCCTGCTGTGGGAATCGGACCGATTCACGGATTCGGATTTTCCGAACTCCCTTTTCGGAATATTCTGTAGAATTGTTGTTGTTCTATGATTTTGTGGTTTTGTGGTTCTGTGGTTTCTCAAAAATTTCCGAGTTAAGTTCGGATTTTCCCGTAAATGGTTCTGTAGTTTTCGGTTTCCGAATTTCATTTCGGATTCTTCGGATTTTCGGAAATGGCTCTGTGACCATTTTCCTTAAAGAGGTTCTGTGGTTTTTTTCGCTTTTCCGAGTTATATTTCGGGTTTTCCGAATTTTATAGTTCGGAAAGTTTTTCTGTGATTTTTATATAAACCTAATCTTGGGTTGGATAAATTGGAATTTCTGGTTGGGAATGTTTTGTGATTTAGAATATTGTGGGTGTTGGTATTTTCCCAGGATTGGGTTGTCCCAATTATAGAGGAAGTGCTGCCCAAATTTTCAAAAATATTTTTTAAAACTATTTTCAAATCCCGATCTTTATAAAACAAACTACATTTTGGAGTGTTGGTTTTAAAATGGATTTTTGTATCTTTTCGGGCGACAACCATATTGGTCCATGGGCCCTAACTAACTGCAAACGAAACCGGCCAACCCGGACGTTGAGGCATTAGTTAAAACATGAGTTTTGAATGACCAAGTCTGAGACGCATTTTTAATAATTATCTTTAATTTATTATTATTTTTAGAATGGATTACTGCTGTTAGTATTTTGGTACAGGGCTTTGGCCTACTGATGGACCGTTCGTGGTATTCAGAGCTCGCCTTTAAATTAAATTAATTTATGTAAAAATTGTAAGGACATAAGTCCAAGTTTCTTTTCTATTTTTCTGTGGAACTGTAATAAGTAGTTAGTTTTTCCTTTTATTTTTCTGGATTGTTGTTTTGTAGGTAACGCGTAAATGGTAAACTGAATATTTATTTTTATAGAAAAATTAATAAGAGTTTTCTCACATTAATAATAATAAGATTTCAATTTTGTAACTTAGATAATTTCATGTTTTCTCATTAAAAGAAAAATAACTAATATATATATATATATATATATATATATATATATATATATATATATATATATATATATTACAAAATACAAAGTTTTGCCAAATAATTGAAAAATGCGAAGTTTTCCAATAAAAAATGTTAACTTGATTTTTCCCTCGTTAAATTAATAACTTTGAATCGTATCGATAAACGTGTTTTGTTTATAACAACATAAAATTTGACTAGGATCAAATTTTAGAGCTTGTAAATAGCACACCTAGATATGGTTTCCTCATTTATGCTAAGTCGGGATTCTCAATGTAGGATTTCGAGGACGAGTCTGATTTTTCTTTCCGGAATCGACTCTTCAAACCCAGTCATAAACAAAGGCAGGTGCGGTTGTATTTATTTTTCAATTTAGTTAATAATTATAATATTGCAAGATTAAACCACATTGCTACACGGAACTCTCTCCTAGAGTATTGATTGTAGGATTGGGAGAGTAGTGTAGTGTATTATGACCAATACTGTCACTACCATATTCTAGTTTGAGGGTATTTTTTTGTCATTTTCGAATTATTTGAATTTAATATATTTTATTAGGAATTTTAAATGATTTATTTGAATGGTGTGATTTAAATACTAGTTTATTTATTGCCATATGATTTTGGTTAGCCTAACCTAGATTGGACCTAACCTAGATTAGCCATAACTAGTTTAGTTAGCCACTTTGAGAATTAGTTAGTATTGGTTAACAGGTTTATGTCATTTTTTAGCTAAGTGGGTGGTTGCAACTTAACTAGGAAAGTGCCCTAGATTCTAGGCCACCCATTAGCCTTGATTCATTGCTAGCCCTTAGATGAAACCTAAAAACCCTAACCCTAACTAAAGTGGCCAGCCAAGACCCCCCTTGCCTATATAATATCATTTTGGAAAGTTGTGCCTCTTTCCATTAGTTCATCATTTTTCCTAAAGACTAGGTGAGCCTTTATTTATTTTTCTTCATAGTTTAATCAATAGGACTCCATTTTTATTGGGATTTCTTCCATTGTGTTCTAATCAATGTTCTCTTGCTGATTGTGGAGTCAAATCTCAGATTTGAACAATTTGAACGATTGGGTGGCTTTTGGAGATTCCTACATTGAAGGAGCTTTTGTGTTGAAGAACACCCATAGGTAAATTCCTATCCACCCATTAAAATTAGGTTTTAATTGCATAGATACCTAGCCCTAGGTGTTCTGGTCCTGTAGGATTAGGGTTTGCCAATTTTCGTGTCCTGTACGTGTTCGTATCGGACACGTATCAGTTCTGTACACAGGTGTTCGACGAAATGCCACAAAGGGCATTTCGATCGAGATTTCGATTTATGGTTGAATAGAAATTCGTATTTTTGTGTCGCTTATGGGTTTCTATTGGACTGAGCTGGTTTCGTGTCGAGTTGGAGTCGAACTGGACTCGTGGACACATCTGCGCGCGCGTGGACAGCAGTGTCCTACTGCTCGTGGGTTCGTATGGGTTGTTCTGGACACGTAGGCACATGTCCTTTGACACGGATCTCGGGGCAGTGTCTGACATGACACTACCCAAGTCTCGTGTCACTTGGTTGCGTGTCGGGTGCGTTGTGACACGTGCACTGGTCGCACGATATCGTGCCAGTCTCGTACGTGTCTATGCTTTTGTTCTTGGACACTTGTGGCCTGTTTTTGGACACGATACTAGGTGTATGACACGTACACATGTTCGACACTAAATACCAACCCTTAACCCATTTGCTAATTGCTAATTAAATGTCGAAATAGGAAACTCCCTAAATTCTGATACTGCAAGTATCAGTGAGCTATAATTCACTGTTTCCCTATTTCAATCTGCATTTTAATGATTAATATCATGTGTTTTACTATGGTTTAAATTGCTGTACACAAATAACATGTTAGGATGTAGGGGGATTCATATTTTGTGTAGAGTAGTTGAATGGAATTCGAATAGAGGATTGTGGTTAACTGTTGAAATGGATTTAACCCTGTGAACAATGTGAAACCTGGGAATTTGAATTTGGGTGTTAACTGATTGATGTGTTTTTTAAATCTGAGTTTGAACTTCAATTTCCTGAACACTAAACTGTTGTCCTTTTCGAATTACATTTAAGTATTGATAGCATGTTGTTTAATGTGGTTTAGTCTCTAAGCATATGGGTCATGTTGGGGATTTATTTGATGTGATTCATGAATGGTTACATGAGATTGAATATTAGTTAGAACATGAATCAATTTTTCTATTCCTTTGCCTAACTGTCATTTAAACTGTCAATTGGTATTCTAAAATCCGAGAACTGCATTTGTATTTTACTGTTAGGATGTTTTAATCCTGAGATTGAACTGAAATTCCTGAGAACTTATTCATGTCAATTCTTTACTGTTTTGATTCCTGAGAACAATTCCCTGTTGACACATTTCCTGAGAACACTAACACCCATCCCACACGTTGTATATATTCCTGGCATATACACTCATATCCTGAGAACTTATTGCCTACACTATACACACACATGTCCTACTAACACACATGGCCACATGCATGTTTCAGCCCCCTTCATGAGTTTCCTGCACACATTGACACATCTCTACACAAAAACCTATAGCTAATGTCACATATATTATTATGTATACACTGTTTTCAGTTTCCTGCACACTGTTTTCTATATACCATACACACACATTCCTGTCACCACACAAATCTGAGACACAAGAACACTTTTCCTGTCATGGTTTACATTACCTGTCAATATATCACTGTTTTCCTGTCATACATTTTCCTGCACCCATGTACTGTGACACACTGGAACATACACCCCTCTATGGCACTTAAACTCACACACACACACACACACACACACAGGCTACCTATTTATGTTCCTGTCACACTTGAATTCATTCCACATCCTCACACTATCACACACAGCCCTGTTCACTCTTCACACAACACAAATACACCCATTGCTATGATGTCATCCCCTCTCTATATATATATATCTAAATGTGTGGATATGTGAGATAGAGAATTCCTATAGTTATATATACATATATGTGTAGATAGATATATACATGTAGAGTGTAATGGTAGTTGGCCTATAAGAGGTTGATTATCAATGGAGTTAGGGTCTATGTGGTAATGTGATGCAAATATTGCATTACCTATGTAGATAGTGTGTTCATAGGTGTATGGCATGTGATTTGGCTATTTGTCTTAGTAGTTGGCCTATGGTGTGTCTGTTAGACTAGTGAGAGCTTAGTTAGGCTTGTTTAGTCTTGTTAGGCCTAGAATAGACTAGTTAACTAGTTTAGACTTGTTAGACCTAGTTTGACCATAGTTGACCTAGTTTGACTTCTTGGTTGACCAGGGTTGACCAAGAGTTGACTTTGGTCTAGATTGACCTAGATTCATGTAGAAGGCATTGTAGTGTTTCATTTTACCATTTTAGACTTGTTGTGACTTGTGTTGTTCTGATTAGGAGCCAGACACCTCTCCTTGGACAGTACATTTCAGTTGGACACTCAGATAGCAGGTGAGTACATTCTCTGATCATTTTATATCTTGTTTAGGATTATATTTCCTGCTTTAGATTATCTTACTTGATGCTAACACGTTGGTAACACGGATTAGTACTATATGGATCCCTTCATGAGATGTTATCCTTCTCGGGAGCATCAGATACTTTTGTCCAGTGTATTTCACTTACATCACGTATCTTATGCTTCTATTAGCATGAATCTTCGGGAATCAGCTAGTGACTCATGTACTCTCATGATCACCGAGCCTTCACGAATCAATTCATGAATCACCCTATACGGGTAGTAGTTTAGTCATGAATCTTAACGTAACTTGACTGGATCCTTGTGTATTGATTGGGGTACGGGGGAGTAAGAATGGTCATGTGAATAAATATCCAAAGTAGTATAGTCATGAATCACTCTTAGTGTAGTAATGAATCAATCCTAAGCCATTCACATGTTCGTCTGTACTCTAAATCACTAGCACTGTCTCTCTTTTATATATCATAGATATTTACTTACAGTCTCTCTCTTACATTATGCTGTTCTTCAGTTTCCTGTATTTTATTCTCTAGCATGATTATATTTCCTTTCCTGTTATAACTTGTTGAGATGTATTGTGCTCGCTCCTGTCCTGACTAGACCTGTTAAAATATTACAGAGGATGAGGATGAGGACGAGGCGGGCTGTCCCACTTATTATGGGGCTACCCTAGATGATAGTACAGACTTAGACCAGCTGCAGGAGCCTTAGCTGTGGACGACACTCCTCTAGACTAGGATGTCTTCTTTTATATTCATTCTAGATGATTGTATATATTGATACTTGGGATTTGGGATATGTACTTATCTTAGACACTTAGACTCTCTGTTTGTACTTGTGGATTTCCTTTCATTTCAGCAGTTTTTATCTATCTATCATTCCATCTTATCTTCCTGCCTTAGTTGCGATTGAGTTTACTTTCTGCTATGTCACCCCCATTCGGGGAGTATAAACTGTTCAGTGTTATATTGTTAGATGTTGTGACCTAGGACAGCGTTCTACCGTCGACACTGCGGCGTAGGCTAGACGTACCCACGTCTCGTGCCCTTACTCTAGGGTGCGGGTCGTAACACATTTTTAGTGGTGGCCTATGCAGGTCTAGATTAGAAATGTGGTGGTATTCGAACTAGAATATCACTGCAGCCTGCAGTAGAATTAGGAAATTTTTGGAAGGTACTCAATCACATTAGGAAAAACTCTTTATCAGATTCCGTATATCTAAATTTTGCTGCTTATTGTCTTCCTTTGAATTTAAACTGTCCTCCTTTGATATTTCGACTCATTCTCAGAAATTATTTCTTTTGATCTGTCTCCAGGATGGTTGAGACGAGGTCGCATCGCCAGGGCCAGGGGGACGCCGATGAGAAGTCTGCCACCTCTCATACTCAGCAGCCAGCCCCTGGTACCGCAGCCCCAGTCATGCCAGCTGGAGTAGGCGTTTCAGCAGCTTTCGGAGGAGCCCCTCCACCTGTGAGGCATGAGCCGAGTCCGGTGATTCCGGATGTGCTACAGCAGCAGCAGCCACCTGCGAGGATAGTTGACGTCGTTCAGCTGTTAGCTTTCTTCCGGCAGTACATGGAGGGTCAGCAGACCCAGCAGCAGAGGCACACATCAGAGCTCACACGAGGCATTGAGCTGGCAGTGACTGCAGTAGAGAGAGTCGTAGCTCAGCCAGCGGCAGCCCCGCAGCCTGTAGCTCCCCTTCCCAAAAATTCTTGAAATATTTTTTATTTTATTTATTTGATTTAAATAGTGATTTTTAGATTTTTTTATAAATGATTATTTAGTTAATTATTACGGTAGATGATTTTTGCCATGGTTTAGATTTGGAGTACAAGACGATTAGGAATCATGGCACGGACAGTGCAGTGGCGTGCCTTGACTAGTGTATTAGCCATGCCATGGAAGACCAAGCCATAGCGACGTCCTAACTAGAAAAAGCTGGCCAAGTTGCGACTTAACCCTTACCGAGAATTTTATCTATTATTTAAATATATTATTGACTTTGCAGGAACCCGGTTGAACCAAGTTAGTCCGAACTGAGCCGAACCAAATCCAAGCCCAGGTAGGCATGTAGTGGGACCCAGTACGGCCTTGTAGACATGTCCGGTAAGTGCAAGTATTTTTGTATATATTTTTGGAATTGGCAATTATTTTCTAAGAATATTTGTTATAGGTAGATTATAGATATTATTATTATTAAATAGTGTTTTACAAAATTTGTATGATCTTCTGGAGCCAGGTAAGTAGTGTGCATGTTGTATCATCAAAAACGACTTTTGGGCTATTTAATTGTTATTAGGATTTTATTATCGTTAATACTACTTTGTTGTTATTAAATGTTGACGATTTATATTTACTAAATCATTTATTATATAAATGATATATAAATAGGAGTATATAGATTATATATGTGAATATGTATATAAATAAATGTGTATGTGTATATATAAATATATAAATATAAATGTATGTGTAAATGTGTATGTGTATATGTATAAATATATAAATGTATATATATAAGTGTATATAGATATAAGTGTATATATGTGTGTATACGTGTATATATAAAAATATATATGTGCATACATGTATATATATATACATATATATATATATATATATATATATAATATATATATATATATATATATATATATATATAGGGTATAGGTGTATGTATATATAATATACATATATATTCATATACATGTGTATATATATATAGATATATATATATATGTATATATGTATACATATACATATACATATACATATATGTATATGTATATGTATATACATATACATATACATATACATATGTATATACATATACATATACATATATGTATATGTATATGTATATGTATATGTATATGTATATGTATATATACATATACATATACATATACATATATGTATATGTATATGTATATGTATATGTATATGTATATGTATATATATATATATATATATATATATATATGTATATATATATATATATATACATATATATATACACTTATATATATATATATATATATATATATATATATATATATATATATATATATATATATATATATATATATTATATATACATATACATATACATATACATATATGTATATACATATACATATACATATATGTATATGTATATGTATATGTATATGTATATGTATATATATATATATATATATATATATATATATATATATATATAAAATATATATATATATATATATATATATATATATATATACATATAATAAGATATAGGAATCAAATGAGATCCCAGCTGAGCCCACCACTCCCTCGGACCAAATGAGTCAGGCAACAGCAGCTAAATGCCCAGCCTGCAATCCGAGCGCAAATTTCTCGAGCTAACGCGCGCACACGCGCAAACATGTATAAGAGGGATCGAGAGTTCCTCGATGAAACCCTAGCAAACCAACACCTACGCCATGCCACCGCCGACAATCCTACCTCTGCGTGCCATCGTCGTGCGTCGCCGGCCGGCTAGGCGCGAGGACCCGACCATGCGCACGCACGCGTGAGACAGAGCACAGCCGCGGGAGGCAGTCTGCACACCCAACTTCATGCCAATGTTTCTCCCACATCGTTCGTTCGTTTCACGAACGAATTTCTCATGTAAATACCCTAACTAATCCCCTTCAAGTCTCTTTAAGAAGATGGTATTATTTTACGATATTCACGACGAAAACCGAGTTCCACATCGATGAAAAAAATACAATTCCTGGTCACAGAAAACTGTCCTGGAACGCTATTTTGGAAGCCGATTTTCTGACAGGATATCTAGAATTTTAGAAATCTAAAAGAACAGAGCTGTAGTCAATATGAACGGCTTTACATCGAACATTTATTCGTAAGTTTCCGTTCATTGGTTCGTAAATAAAACCAGTTCCAAATACCCATAAAAACTGTTTTCAAAACTAGAAATTTGTCCGATACGACGTGCGTCCCGCCAATCCGGGCGACGTGGTCGCGAACCGAAGGCATCGAAAGGTGCGTAACGGCTTTGAAATCGTGTGGGCTTTGATGGAATTCAAATTGGTTGCGTGTGAGCGACGAATTTGATGCGTATCCGTCGAAATTCCCCGTATCGGCCTCTGTACAAATTCCCAATTACTTCGTGCACGTTCGTCAGATCGAGAAGAAACTTACGCCAACAGGACCGTATCATTTTTTTGTCCTGTATGCCAAGTTTGGTCCGATTCTGAGATAGTTGATAAAATTGCCGTTTTGTGGACCCCACGGTCCGACTCAACGGGTGATTTTGTGCACGGCCCGCCGGAATCCAACTCTGGACATACGGTTGGGTTCGTATCAAAAAACCGGATCTGTAGACATGTAGTTTGATGACTTTAGAGACCATTGACCCTAGCACAATTTTCGGTGCAGAGCGGGTCCAACGGCGGACATCGTTTTTGCCCGAAATTACCGTTTTGCCCCTGTATCCAGAATTGGACTAAGGACAGGCAATCCTAGCTAATTTGACTATTCTGAGACTATTGGCACTGTCTGTTTCAGCTTTCGGAGACAGTTGTAATGATTTAGACTTTATGGCTTAGCAGTGGACTAGATTGTTATTGGATCTGCGTGCAACCTCCAGGCAAGATACCTTGCCTCCCTCTACAGTTTATTTACTTGCATATTTCTATTACTATATAGTTTTACTAGTTGATTATTGATATATGATTTGTACATCGTGCTTGTTAGTATATATTTAGGCCTTGTTTATAGTTATCCTTGTAGTTCATATTGGATATTGGTATATATAGTTCTTGTTTATAGTTATCCTTGTAGTTCATATTAAATATTTATATATATAGTTCTTGTTAATTTTGTAGTTTATACTGGATTGGTTTTCTCGTGTATCGTGATTGGGTCGTGTCGTGTCATCACTTGTACTTGGACTGAGTCGCATCGTGTCATAGGATGAATAAGTCATAACGGAACTGCTTTACCTCCTTATCTTGAAATCTTGCAGCTAACCTGCGAGTCCACATCAAGGACGAGGGTTAGTAGTTAAGCTAACCTGTGAGTCCACATCAGGGACGAGGGTTAGTAGTTAAGCTAATCTGCGAGTCCACATCAGGGATGAGGGTTAGTAGTTAAGCTAACCTGCGAGTCCACATCAGGGGCGAGGGTTAGTAGTTAAGCTAACCTGCGAGTCCATATTAGAGGCGAGGGTTAGTAGTTATCTGTCCACACCTGCGAGTCCATATTAGGGACGAGGGTGATGCTAGCCTGCGAGTCCACACCAGGGATGAGGGTTAGTAGTATAGGGTTCACACCTGCGAGTCCATACTAGGGACGAGGGTGGTGCTAGCCTGCGAGTCCACACTAGGGACGAGGGCCAGTAGTTGTTCAAACCTGCGAGTCCACACTAGGGACGAGGGTTTGAGTATTCGATTTGGTTATCCGTTGACATCGTGATATCGTGTTCCCTTGTTCTTCTCCAGCAGTTCGCTTAGGCGTAGTGGTTCTTCCAGTCGTGTATAGTCGTATTTTCGTGCTGATTGGTCTTTCCCGTTTAATTCCTGTATTTTTTTATTACAAGATAAACTGCTAGATAGGCATATTTTTATGTATCTTGCTATGTCCCCTGAGGACCTGATGATCTCTTCAAGTTTAGCGATTGCATAGAGTTAGCTAGTAGTTCTGGATGGCGGAGGATTTACGGTTCTTGTGGGATTCAGGTATCATTATTACGGTTGTTATCCTTTCGTGCTCTATATTCCTTATCATGAGTTATCCTGTTTATTGATTCAGTTTAGAGACTCTTGTTATTTTCTTGGAGTCTCATCGGACATATATGCTAGTGGGCTGCAGACCATGACCCATACTTGTTCATTCTTGTTTTACAATATTCTCGTGGATTGAGATATAGATTTGTTCGCCATGATTTGGCAGTATACCATCAGCCTTGACAGCGTTTACGTACTTCGAGTCGGGCTGGAGTCCGTTCGATACGTAGCTGGCTTGCTCACGAGCTCGCGTCCGAAAAGCGGGTACGGGTCGTGACAAGTTTTTTGGTGGCCCATGTAGGTCAGAGCATATCGTACCGGTTACGTAACTGTGCTGGTACGAGCCTGCGACAATGACTAAACCTTAGAAATCTCAATCCACTCTGCCTTGAAAATTCTCCTAGAAATTTCTCTACCGTCTTTGAAACTTCGTATTCGTTCTCGAATATTCTCCCTTGCCTTCTTGTACCATTGATTCTCGTCCCTTCCTATTCCGAGGTGACGAATGATCTTGCTGTCTAGGATTCATTAGAAATTCTTAAATTATAGTAAAATGTTGTTTGACTATTGAATGTTTGGTTGTTTATAGATATGAGAGAGTATAGATGCCATATGCCTAGATATCTGCCGGTATAATTGTTAGCAACTAGTTAGAAGACCATAAGACTTTAGTGACCGTATTTTGAGGAGTAGTGTGACCAAAGGTGGGTAGAAGTCCTCGAAGTTTCGTAGTTACGAAATGACTAGAGAAGGTTATAAAATATTTTTGAGGAATTAAATTGAGGAGATTAAGGTAATAGTGGACTTTAAGATTTTAAGGAATAGTTATGAATTAGAATTTCGAGGACGAAATTATTTTTAAGGTGGGTAGATTTGTAGCTCCCCTTCCCGAAAATTCTTGAAATATTTTTTTATTTTATTTATTTGATTTAAATAGTGATTTTTAAATTTTTTTATAAATGATTATTTAGTTAATTATTACGGTAGATGATTTTTGCCATGGTTTAGATTTGGAGTACAAGATGATTAGGAATCATGGCACGGACAGTGCAGTGGCGTGTCTTGACTAGTGTATTAGCCATACCATGGAAGACCGAGCCATAGCGACGTCCTAACTAGGATAAGCAGGCCAAGTTGCGACTTAACCCTTACCGAGAATTTTATCTATTATTTAAATATATTATTGACTTTGCAGGAACCCGTTTGAACCAAGTTAGTCCGAACTGAGCCGAACCAAATCCAAGCCTAGGTAGGCATGTAGTGGGACCCAGTACGGCCTTGTAGACATGTTCGGTAAGTGCCAGTATTTTTGTATATATTTTTAGAATTGGCAATTATTTTCTAAGAATATTTGTTATAGGTAGATTATAGATATTATTATTATTATTAAATAGTGTTTTACAAAATTTGTATGATCTTCTTGAGCCAGATAAGTAGTGTGCATGTTGTATCATCAAAAACGACTTTTGGGCTATTTAATTGTTATTAGGATTTTATTATCGTTAATACTACTTTGTTGTTATTAAATGTTGACGATTTATATTTATTAAATCATTTATTATATAAATGATATATAAATAGGATTATATAGATTATATATGTGAATATGTATATAAATAAATGTGTATGTGTATATATAAATATATAAATATAAATGTATGTGTAAATGTGTATGTGTATATGTATAAATATATAAATGTATATATATAAGTGTATATAGATATAAGTGTATATATGTGTGTATACGTGTATATATAAATATATATATGTGCATACGTGTATATATATATATATATATATATATATATATATATATATATATATATATATATATATATATATATATATATATATATATATATAGGGTATAGGTGTATGTATATAATATACATATATATTCATATACATGTGTGTATATATATATATATATATATATATATATATATATATATATATATATATATATATATATATATATATATATATATATATATATATATTTATATATATATATATATATATATATATATATATAAATATATATATATATATATATATATATATATATATATATATATATATATATATATATATATATATATATGTATATATGTATATGTATATATGTATATGTAAAAAAAATATGTATATATGTATATGTATATATGTATATGTATATATATACATATATATAAATAAAAATAAAAAAATAAAAAAATAAAAAAAATAAAAAATGTATATATATATATATATATATATATATATATATATATATATATATATATATATATATATATATATATATATATATATATATACATATAATAAGAGATAGGAATCAAATGAGATCACAGCTGAGCCCACCACTCCCTCGGCCCAAATGAGCCAGGCAACAGCAGCTAAATGCCCAGCCTGCAATCCGAGCTCAAATTTCCCGAGCTAACGCACGCACACGCGCAAACATGTATAAAAGGGATCGAGAGTTCCTCGATAAAACCCTAGCAAACCAACACCTACGCCATGCCACCGCCGACAATCCTACCTCTGCGTGCCACCATCGTGCGCCGCCGGCCGGCCAGGCGCGAGAACTCGACCACGCGCACGCACGCGTGAGACAGCACAGCCGCGGGAGGCAGTCTGCACACCCAACTTCGTGCTAATGTTTCCCCCACATCGTTCGTTCGTTTCACGAACGAATTTCTCAGGTAAATACCCTAACTAATCCCCTTCAACTCTCTTTAAGAAGATGGTATTAATTCACGATATTCACGACGAAAACCGAGTTCCAAATCGATGAAAAAACACAATTCCTGGTCACAGAAAACTGTCCTGAAACGCTATTTTGGAAGCCAATTTTCTGACAGGATATCTAGAATTTTAGAAATCTAAAAGAATAGAGCTGTAGTCAATATGAACGGCTTTACATCGAATATTTATTCGTAAGTTTCCGTTCATTGGTTCGTAAATAAAACCAGTTCCAAATACCTCGAAAAACTGTTTTCAAAACTAGAAATTTGTCCGATACGACGTGCGTCCCGCCAATTCGGGCGACGTGGTCGCGAACCGAAGGCATCAAAAGGTGCGTAACGGCTTCGTATTCGTGTGGGCTTTGACGGAATTCAAATTGGTCGCGTGTGCACGACGAATTTGATGCGTATCCGTCGAAATTCCCCGTATCGGCCTCTGTGCAAATTCCCAATTACTTCGTGCACGTTCGTCAGATCGAGATGAAACTTACGCCAACAGGACTGTATCATTTTTCTGGTCTTGTATGCCAAGTTTGGTCCGATTCTGAGACTGTTGATAAAATTGCCGTTTTGCGGGCCCCACGGTCCGACTCAACTGGTGATTTTGTGCACGGCCCGCCGGAATCCAACTCTGGACATACGGTTGGGTTTGTATCGAAAAACTGGATCCGTAAACATGTAGTTTGATGACTTTAGAGACCATTAACCCTGGTACGATTTTCGGTGCAGAGCGGGTCCAACGGCGGACATCGTTTTTGCCCAAAATTACCATTTTCCCTCTGTGTCCAGAATTGGACTTAAGGACAGGCAATCGTAGCTAATTTGACTATTCTGAGACTGTTGGCACTATCTGTTTCAGCTTTCAGAGACAGTTGTGATGATTTAGACTTTATGGCTTAGAAGTAGACTAGATTGTTATTGGATCTGCGTGCAACCTCCAGGCAAGATACCTTATCTCCCTCTACAGTTTATTTACATGCATATTTCTATTACTATATAGTTTTACTAGTTGATTATTGATATGTGATTTGTACATCGTGCTTGTTAGTATATATTTAGGCCTTGTTTATAATTATCCTTGTAGTTCATATTTGATATTGGTATATATAGTTCTTGTTTATAGTTATCCTTGTAGTTCATATTAAATATTTGTATATATAGTTCTTGTTAATTCTGTAGTTCATACTGGATTGGTTTTCTCGTGTATCGTGATTGGGTCGTGTCGTGTCATCACTTGTACTTGGACTGAGTCGCATCGTGTCATAGGATGAATAAGTCATAACGGAACTGCTTTACCTCCTTGTCTTGAAATCTTGAAGCTAATCTGCGAGTCTACATCAGGGACGAGGGTTAGTAGTTAAGCTAACCTGCGAGTCCACATCAGGGGCAAGGGTTAGTAGTTAAGCAAACCTGTGAGTCCACATCAGGGGCGAGGGTTAGTAGTTAAGCTAACCTGCGAGTCTACATCAGGGGCGAGGGTTAGTAGTTAAGCTAACCTGCGAGTCCACATTAGGGGCGAGGGTTAGTAGTTATCTGTCCACACCTGCGAGTCCACATTAGGGACGAGGGTGATGCTAGCCTGTGAGTCCACACCAGGGACGAGGGTTAGTAGTATAGGGTTCACACCTGCGAGTCCATATTAGGGACGAGGGTGATGCTAGCATGCGAGTCCACACTAGGGACGAGGGCCAGTAGTTGTTCAAACCTGTGAGTCCACACTAGGGACGACGGTTTGAGTATTCGATTTGGTTATCCGTTGACATCGTGATATCATGTTCCCTTGTTCTTCTCCAGCAGTTCGCTTAGGCGTAGTGGTTCTTCCAGTCGTGTATAGTCATATTTTCGTGCAGATTGGTCTTTCCCATTTAATTCCTGTATTTTCTTATTGTATGATAAACTGCTAGATAGGCATATTTTTATGTATCTTGCTATGTCCCCTGAGGACCTGATGATCTCTTCAGGTTTAGCGATTGCATGGAGTTAGCTAGTAGTTCTGGATGGCGGAGGATTTGCGATTCTTGTAGGATTCAGGTATCATTATTACGGTTGTTATCCTTTCGTGCTCTACATTCCTTATCATGAGTTATCCTGTTTATTGATTCAGTTTAGAGACTCTTGTTATTTTCTTGGAGACTCATCGGACATATATGCTAGTGAGCTGCAGACCATGACCCATACTTGTTCATTCTTGTTTTATAATATTCTTGTGGATTGAGATGTAGATTTGTTTGCCATGATTTGGTAGTATACCATCAGCCTTGACAACGTTTACGTACTTCGAGTCGGGCTAGAGTCCGCTCGATACGTAGCTGGCTTGCTCATGAGCTCACGTCCGAAAAGTGGGTACGGATCGTTAAGGGCATACAAGATTTTCAGAAGATGCACCCGAGGGACTTCCGAGGGACAGAGGGGATCTTGTATGCCGATGAGTGGATTGAGCACATGGAGGAGATATTCAGGTTGGTTGAGATCTCGATGAGGCTCCAGATTAAGGTAGCGGCCAGCATAATACAGGATCTGGCCCATACATGGTACCAGACCGACCCGATGGTCGGTACAGCAGGACAGACTTGGGCAGCATTCAAGAAGCTGTTCAAGGAGAAGTTCTTTCTAGATGCAGCACTGGGAGCCCTCGAGACTCAGTTCGAGGCCCTAGTTCAGGGGAACCAGTCTGTGGAGGAGTACGCAGGAGAGTTCTGCCACCTGGACAGATTTGTAGAGGGCTTGACGGAGGCGACGAAGGCCCGAAGGTTCCAGAAGGGCTTGTAAAGGAGGTCAAGTCCTACACCAAGAACGCCCGCTGCGCTACCTTCAAGGAGAGCCTGGTGGACGTACTAGCTGCAGAAGATGATCTTGAGCTTAGGCTCAAGAGGGGGCGAGACTCCCAGGGAGGCAGCAGTAGTAGAGGATCGGCCAAGAGGCCGTACTTTCAGCAGTTGTACCAGCAGTAGCACCAGCAGCAGAGGTTTCAGCTGTAGCAGTTTCAGCAGCCGAGGCATCAGCCAGTTCAGCATCAGCAGCAGAGGGTACAGCAGCAAGCACCAAGACAGCAGGCCACCACCTGTGCTTATTGCAAGAAGCTAGGGCACGGGTGGGACGAGTGCAGGAAGAGGTTGGGTAGATGCCTTCTTTACGGAGCAGCGAACCATCAGCTGAGGGACTGCGCTCAGTATATTGGCTGGATAGCACAGGGAGGAGGAGCAGGAGCCAAGGCTCCAGGTGGACCGCAGAAGGGACCGTTGCCGACTCAGCAGCAGCGGTTTATGCAGCACCAGCAGCAGGCCAGGGGAGGCTAGCAGGGGCGAGCTTTCGCCATAGCAGCCGAGGATGCAGAGGCGATAGGAGAGCTGATCGCAGGTTCGGTTCTTCTCGACTCCAGTCCAACTTTTGTATTATTCGATTCCGGTGCTTTGCATAGCTTCATATCAGTATCATTTACGATTAGACACGGTATCATAGCTGAATCGTTGCCTAGGACATACAAGATCACGACCGGGGGTGGCATTATCCTCGTACGTGATGTTTGTAAGGGTCGGAGTGTTGTTTTGGGAGGTCGTGAGTTGGAGGTGGGCCTGCTCGTAATGCCATTGCCGAACTACGATATAGTACTCGGTATGGATTGGTTGAGCAGGCACCACGCCAGCATTGATTGCAGAGGGGGTAGAGTTCTCTTCAGAGTGCCGGGGGAGCCAGAGTTCGAATACTCCAGACGTCAGGCGGAGCAGAGCAGCGGAGTTTTTTGTGGAGTCTCGGTTGAGGAGCAGACGATTCTACACCCCTTGATAGCATAGTATATGGATGTTTTCCCCGAGGAGTTGTCGGGATTGCCACCAGACAGAGACATTAAGTTCTCGATAGACTTGGTTTCAGGAGCGGAACCCATCTCTCAGCACGTCTATCGAGTGAACAACAGTGAGTTGGTGGAGCTGAAGAAGCAGGTGGATGAGCTGCAGGACAAGGGCTTCATCCGTTCGAGTTCGTCGCCATGGGGTGCACCAGTGTTGTTTGTGCCGAAGAAGGATGGGTCAGTACGGATGTGTATTAACTATAGGGCACTCAACAACCTTACGATCAAGAACAGATACCCACTGCCGCGGATCGACGATCTTTTTGACTAGTTGAGCGGAGCTCGGGTATTTTCCAAGATTGATCTGAGGTCGAGATATCACCAGGTGAAGGTGATAAGGGAGGATATTCCCAAGACCGCTTTCAGGACGCGGTACGGGCAGTTTGAGTTTTTGGTTATACCGTTTGGGCTAACCAATGCACCAGCAGTGTTTATGAACCTAATGAACAAGGTGTTCCACCAGTACTTTAACAAGTTCATGGTGGTGTTCATTGACGACATCTTGGTGTATTCCAAGACCGAGGAGGAGCACGAGGAGCATCTGCGGTTAGTGCTGGAGACTCTCAGGAGGGAGCAGCTCTATGGGAAGCTCTCCAAGTGTGAGTTCTTCTTAGACCGGGTTGACTTTTTGGGGCATGTGGTGACTGGAGATGGTATCTCAGTTGACCCCAAGAAAATTGTAGCAGTTGAGACATAGCCAGTGCCGACTTCAGTGGCAGAGATCAGGAGCTTCCTGGGGCTGACAGGATATTATCGGAGATTTGTGCAGGATTTCTCCCGGGTTGCAGAGTCATTGACTCGGTTGACCCGGAAGGATACTGAGTATGTTTGGTCAGAGGAGTGTCAGGCAGCTTTTGATGACTTGAAGAAGCGGCTTACGACAGCTCCGATTCTGACATTGCCTTCAGGATCAGGGGGTTTCACTATTTATAGTGACGCTTCAGGGAAGGGGCTGGGTTGTGTCTTGTAGTAACATGGAAAAGTGATTGCCTATGCTTCCAGGCAATTACGTCCCCATGAGAAGAACTACCCTACCCACGACCTGGAGCTGGCAGCAGTGATATTTGCTCTAAAATTGTGAAAGCATTATTTGTATGGGGAGAGGGTGGAGATTTTTACAGATCACAAGAGCTTAAAGTATGTGTTCACTCAAAAGGAGCTGAATATGAGGCAGCGCAGATGGCTAGAGTTGATGAAGGACTTCGACATATCACTTCAGTATCACCCAGGGAAGGCCAACGTGGTTGCCGATGCCTTGAGTAGGTATCCGACAGCCATGTGTTTGACCATGGACCGTCACTTGCTTGCTGATTTGGAGAGCCTGGGGATTGAGGTGATCGTGCCTGGAGTTCAGATGCAGTTATGGGGCCTGCAGATTCAGTCAGACTTGGTGGAGAGGATCAAGTCGGCACAGTTTGAGGACGTTGCTCTGCTATGTCTCCGAGAGCAGGTTCGAGCAGGATTGGTGGATGGCGAGTTTTCTCTTGCAGAGGATGGTGCCTTGAGGTACGGTTCCAGGTTATGTGTGCCCAGCGAAGAGCTCAGGGAGCAGGTTTTGCAGGAGGCCCACAGATCTCAGTACTCTATACACCCTGGTGCCAATAAGTTATACCGAGATCTGAGGGAGCATGTTTGGTGGTCCGGGATGAAGCGGGAGGTGGCTCGCTTCGTAGCTAGGTGCTTGGTCTGTCAGCAGGTCAAGGCAGAGAGACAGAGGCCCGGTGGATTATTGCAGCTGCTGTCCATTTCCGAGTGGAAGTGGGAGCATATCACTATGGATTTCGTATCAGGATTGCCGCGTACACCAGGAAGGAAAGATGCGATTTGGGTCATCGTTGACAAGTTGACCAAATCGGCCCACTTCTTGCCATCAAGGTGGGTACGTCTACAGAGAGGCTTGCGGAGATGTACATACGATAGATAGTCAGGATTCACGAGGTTCCGGTCAGCATCATCTCGGATCGGGATAGTCGCTTTACTTTCCATTTTTGGAGGAGTCTACAGATTAGCTTGGGCACTCAGCTCAAGTTTAGTACTGCATACCACCCCCAGACGGACGGACAGTCAGAGAGGACTATTCAGACGCTCAAGGATATGCTGCGGACGTGCGTCTTGGACTTTGGAGGTTCCTGGGAGGATCATCTATATTTGGTGGAGTTTGCTTAGAACAACAGTTTCCAGGCCAACATCGAGATGTCACCTTTCGAGGCTCTAGTACGGGCATAAGTGTCGTACACCCTTATCTTGGGATGATGTTGAAGAGCGAGCTTTACTGGGACCAGAGATGGTTGTTGATGCAGCCGAAAAGGTGAAGCTCATCAGAGACAGACTTCGTGTGGCGCAGGACAGACATCGGCACTGGACCGATAGCCACCGGAGGCCCTTGGAGTTCGAGGTACAGATTAGAGTAGGATTAGATTTAGGTTTGTTTGTTGTGTTTTATGGATTATATTTGTTTATCATAGTTAATTTGAGACCTTGCATGTGTTTAGGTCGGAGACATGGTTTTTCTGTAGATATCTTCGACTCGTGGTACGATACGTTTTGGTGGAGGTGGAAAGCTTAGCCCGCGCTTCATCGGCCCTTTCGTTATCAGCGGGAGAGTCGACGACGTGGCTTACAGGCTAGACTTGCCACCTGTATTAGTGGGTGTCCACAACGTATTCTACGTATCACAGTTGAGACGGTACGTGGCTGACCCTAGCCATGTGCTCGATCATTCAGAGATTGAGGTAGGGCCTTCTCTCAGCTATCCAGAGCAGCCAGTGGAGATTCTGGATCGACGGGAGAAGGTTCTGAGGAACCAGGTGATACCCTTGGTATGCATCGCATGGAGGCATCATTCTCCAGGAGAGTCTACCTGGGAGCGGGAGGATGAGATGCGCGAGCGTTACCCATATCGTTTTGGACCTTGAGGTATACTTTCTATCCTTCTCATCATTTGCATTTTGCCTTTCAATTTCGAGAACGAAATTTTTTTAAGGGGATAGATTTGTCACTACCACATTCTAGTTTGAGGGTATTTTTTTGTCATTTTCGAATTATTTGAATTAATATATTTTATTAGGAATTTTAAATGATTTATTTGAATGGTGTGATTTAAATACTAGTTTATTTATTGTCATATGATTTTGGTTAGCCTAACCTAGATTGGACCTAACCTAGATTAGCCATAACTAGTTTAGTTAGCCACTTTGAGAATTAGTTAGTATTGGTTAATAGGTTTAAGTCATTTTTTAGCTAAGTGGGTGGTTGCAACTTAACTAGGAAAAAGCCTTAGATTCTAGGCCACCCATTAGCCTTGATTCATTGCTAGCCCTTAGATGAAACCTAAAAACCCTACCCTAACTAAAGTGGCCAGCCAAGACCCCCCCTTGCCTATATAATATCATTTTGGAAAGTTGTGCCTCTTTCCATTAGTTCATCATTTTTCCTAAAGACTAGGTGAGCCTTTATTTATTTTTCTTTATAGTTTAATCAATAGGACTCCATTTTTATTGGGATTTCTTCCATTGTGTTCTAATCAATGTTCTCTTGCTGATTGTGGAGTCAAATCTCATATTTGAATCAATTTGAAGGATTGGGTGGCTTTTGGAGATTCCCATATTGAAGGAGCTTTTGTGTTGAAGAACACCCATAGGTAAATTCCTATCCACCCATTAAAGTTAGGTTTTAATTACATAAATACCTAGCCCTAGGTGTCCTGGTCCTGTAGGATTAGGGTTTGCCAATTTTTGTGTCCTGTACGTGTCCGTATCGAACACGTATCAGTTCTGTGCGCAGGTGTTCGACGAAATGCCACAAAGGGCATTTTGATCGAGATTTTGATTTGTGGTTGAATGGAAATTCGTATTTTTGTGTCGCTTATGGGTTTCTATTGGACAGAGCTGGTTTCGTGTCGAGTTGGAGTCAAACTGGACTCGTGGACACGTCTGCGCGTGCGTGGACAGCAGTGTCCTGCTGCTCGTGGGTTCGTGTGGGTTGTTCTGGACACGTGGGCACGTGTCCTTTGACACGGAGCTCGGGGTAGTGTCTGACATGATACTCCCCAAGTCTCGTGTCACTTGGTTGCGTGTCGGGTGCGCTGTGACACGTGCACTGGTCGCACGATATCGTGCCAGTCTCGTGCGTGTCTGTGCTTTTGTTCTTGGACACTTGTGTCCTATTTTTGGACAAGATACTAGGTGTATGACACGTACACATGTTCGACACTAAATACCAACCCTTAATCCATTTGCTAATTACTAATTAAATGTCAAAATAGAAAACTCCCTAAATTCTGATACTGCAAGTATCAGTGAGCTATAATTCACTGTTTCCCTATTTCAATCTGCATTTTAATGATTAATATCATGTGTTTTACTATGGTTTAAATTGCTGTACACAAATAACATGTTAGGATGTAGGGGGATTCATATTTTGTATAGAGTAGTTGAATGGAATTCGAATGTGAGGATTGTGGTTAATTGTTGAAATGGATTTAACCCTGTGAACAATGTGAAACCTGGGAATTTGAATTTGGGTGTTAACTGATTGATGTGTTTTTCAAATCTGAGTTTGAACTTCAATTTCCTGAACACTAAACTGTTGTCCTTTTCGAATTATATTTAAGTATTGATAGCATGTTGTTTAATGTGGTTTAGTCTCTAAGCATATGGGTCATGTTGGGGATTTATTTGATGTGATTCATGAATGGTTACATGAGATTGAATATTAGTTAGAACATGAATTGATTTTTCTATTCCTTTGCCTAACTGTCATTTAAACTGTCAATTGGTATTCCAAAATCTGAGAACTGCATTTTTATTTTACTGTAAGGATGTTTTAATCCTGAGATTGAACTAAAATTCCTAAGAACTTATTCATGTCAATTCTTCACTGTTTTGATTCCTGAGAACAATTCCCTGTTGACACATTTCCTGAGAACACTAACACCCATCCCATACATTGCATATATTCCTGGCATATACACTCATATCCTGAGAACTTATTGCCTACACTATACACACACATGTCCTGCTAACACACATGGCCACATGCATGTTTCAGTCCCCTTCATGAGTTTTCTGCACACATTGACACATCTCTACACAAAAACCTGCAGCTAATGTCACATATATTATTATGTATACACTGTTTTCAGTTTCCTGCACACTGTTTTCTATATACCATACACACACATTCCTGTCACCCCACAAATCTGAGACACAAGGACACTTTTCCTGTCATGGTTTACATTACCTGTCAATGTATCACTGTTTTTCTGTCATACATTTTCCTGCACCCATGTACTGTGACACACTGGAACACACCCCCTCTATGACACTTAAACTCACACACACACACACACACACACACACACACACACACACAGGCCACCTCTTTATGTTCCTGTCACACTTGAATTTATTCCACATCCTCACACTATCACACACAGCCCTGTTCACTCTTCACACAACACAAATACACCCATTGCTATGATGTCATCCCCTCTATATATATGTATGTATATATATATATATATATATATATATATATATATATATATATATATATATATATATATATATATATATATATATATATATATACACATACATATATATATGTGTGGATATATGAGATAGAGAATTCCTAGAGTTATATATACATATATGTGTAGATAGATATATACATGTAGAGTGTAATGGTAGTTGGCCTATAAGAGGTTGATTATCAACGGAGTTAGGGTCTATGTGGTAATGTGATGCAAATATTGTATTGCCTATGTAGATAGTGTGTTCATAGGTGTATGGCATGTGATTTGGCTATTTGCCTTAGTAGTTGGCCTATGGTGTGTCTGTTAGACTAGTGAGAGCTTAGTTAAAAAAAAAAAATATATATATATGTGGATATATGAGATAGAGAATTCCTAGAGTTATATATACATATATGTGTAGATAGATATATACATGTAGAGTGTAATGGTAGTTGGCCTATAAGAGGTTGATTATCAACGGAGTTAGGGTCTATGTGGTAATGTGATGCAAATATTGTATTGCCTAAGTAGATAGTGTGTTCATAGGTGTATGGCATGTGATTTGGCTATTTGCCTTAGTAGTTGGCCTATGGTGTGTCTGTTAGACTAGTGAGAGCTTAGTTAGGCTTGTTTAGTCTTGTTAGGCCTAGAATAGACTAGTTAGACTAGTTTAGACTTATTAGACCTAGTTTGACCATAGTTGACCTAGTTTGACTTCTTGGTTGACCAGGGTTGACCAAGAGTTGACTTTGGCCTAGATTGACCTAAATTCATGTAGAATGTATTGTAGTGTTTTATTTTACCATTTTAGACTTGTTGTGACTTGTGCTGTTCTGATTAGGAGCCAGACACCTCTCCTCGGACAGTACATTTCAGTTGGACACTCAGATAGCAGACGAGTACATTCTCTGATCATTTTATATCTTGTTTAGGATTATATTTTCTGCTTTAGATTATCTTACTTGATGCTGACACGTTGGTAACACGGATTAGTACTATATTGATCCTTTCATGAGATGTTATCCTTCTCGGGAGCATCGGATACTTTTGTCCAGTGTGTTTCACTTACATCACGTATCTTATGCTTCTATTAGCATGAATCTTCGGGAATCAGCTAGTGACTCATGTACTCTCATGATCACCGAGTCTTCACGAATCAATTCATGAATCACCCTATACGGGTAGTAGTTTAGTCACGAATCTTAACGTAACTTGACTGGATCCTTGTGTATTGATTGGGGTACGGGGGAGTATGAATGGTCATGTGAATAAATATCCAAAGTAGTATAGTCATGAATCACTCATAGTGTAGTCATGACTCAGTCCTAAGCCATTCACATGTTCGTCTGTACTCTAAATCACTAGCACTGTCTCTCTTTTATATATCATAGATATTTACTTACAGTCTTTCTCTTACATTATGCTGTTCTTCAGTTTTCTGTATTTTATTCTCTAGTATGATTATATTTCCTTTCCTGTTATGACTTGTTAAGATGTATTATGCTCGCTCCTTTCCTGACTGGACCTGTTAAAATATTACAGAGGATGAGGACGAGGCGGGCTGTCCCACTTATTATGGGGCTACCCTAGATGATAGTACAAACTTGGACCAGCTGTAGGAGCCTTTAGTTGTGGACGACACTCCTCTAGACTAGGATGTCTTCTTTTATATTTATTCTGGATGATTGTATATATTGATACTTGGGATTTGGGATATGTACTTATCTTAGACACTTAGACTCTCTGTTTGTACTTGTAGATTTCTTTTCATTTCAGCAGTTTTTATCTATCTATCATTCCATCTTATCTTTCTGCCTTAGTTGTGATTGAGTTTACTTTCTGCTATGTCACCCCCATTCGGGGAGTATAAACTGTTTAGTGTTATATTGTTAGATGTTGTGACCTAGGACAGCGTTCTACCGCCGACACTGCGACGTAGGCTGGACGTACCCACGTCTCATGCCCTTACTCTAGGGTGCGGGTCGTGACAAATACCCCTCATATTGTATATTGATTGTGCGAGCTTACCCCTCTTACACACAGGGATAAGCCGTATCATATCACTAGGATACTATTGTACAACCCAAGCCGGTCATAAGCATTACATACTTAAATCACATTATTTTCAATTGTGGAAAATTGCTGGAAAATATTGTTCAAGTATTTAAACTGTTTAAAATTGCAAATTTCTAATTATTAGTTAAATTGTTAAATTTTTATAATTGTACTTTGTTCCTTTCCTGACTGGATCCCCCACCCCCAATAGGTTCTTTTGATGAAGCTGAGCTATTGATAAATAGCTACTACGACCCGGTACTTTATCTAGCTGTTCTGCCAGAGTCCCATTTGGAGGACGATGATTCTGTGGCTGACGAGGCAACTTCCTAGATGATAATTTTCATTTTAGTTTTGATGTTTGAATAAAAAGACAATTTTATTTTATCTGATGTATTAAATGAACCTTTTGTTGGACAAGTTTTAATATTCGAAATTTAGATGTTGTGATAAAATATATTGTGTTGTTGTGATTGCCTGCATTTGGATACAGCTTACTGCCGCCGTCTCACAACGGTGCAGGCTGGGCATGATCCGATTCGACCCAATAATTTGGGACCAGGTCGTGACATTCTTATTGTGACTATATTCGGAACTCGCTCTCTATTTACGATTTTGTTACTATTGAGATTCGCCTGTTTCATATTTACGATCCAATACCTTGTCTCCTATCTGATACCTTGTTTCCTATTGAAGCCTGTTTTCTAGTTACTATTCAAAATCTTGATTCCTCGTTGAGATTTTATATTCGAGATTTTGTTCCTTATTCACAACTTTGTTGATACTTGATTTTCTATTTTTCTACATTGTACCTTATTGGAGATTTCATTTTCTATTCAAGTTTTTACTCGAGATTTCATCGTTATTCGAGATTTTATTGAAACTTGTTTCCAGTACGGGATTTTATTTCTTATTTTGAAACTTGTCTCCTATCTGATACCTTGCTTCAGTTCATTCTTTGAGACTTTGTTATCCCTTCGGGATAATGTCCCATATATGGAATCTTGTTACCATTCCAGATATCAATTGAAATTTTGTTATAATTTGAAACTTCGCTCCCTGTCTGAAATTTTAAATCTCCCTGCTTGTCTTTTGAACTCACTATTCTTGATTGGACTCCCTGTTGCTTCTTAGTACCTAATAAACTCTTGTATTCTAACAGGCAAATAATACCATTTTTGACTTAGACTACCGGAACTCATTTTGAATGCTTGAAATTTTAATTTCCCATGGATAAGGTTGAGAGACTATTCGATGACCTACTGGGGCGTGGCAGTTGTGCGCTGCAGTCATTATCTGGACTACAAAGACTGAGGGTTCACTGCAGTCAGCTGCGCACTGGCAAGGCATGAACTCCAAGTTGAAGTAATTTCAGACATTCATACGATTTTCGGGTATTATTGAGACCTTGTCCAAAATCTTAATATTTTGATCTCTTCAGTTGTTTTGTTAATAATTGTTTGAAAATGGATAAGACTGACATAATATTCTATGACATATTGATATTCGAGTCATGGAGCCGGAAGTCCACTGCAGCTAGACATATACTGGCGGGGTAGGATTCTAAGCAAAGTGAATTCAAATACCTATATGTTCTCGGGTAACATGGAGACTATATCCCTCTTTCATACGATTATTGATTGAAAGACAAATCCATGTACTCATTTTTGACTTGATACTGATATCTTCTGATCCTTGCAAATCTTCTTCTTACATTTTATTGTTAGATCGTTGATTTTACACATATATTTCGATCGTGTTTTATCTAAACTTCAATCTTAGTCATGTCTATCCAACCGTGATTTTTCATCTTGCTCTAGCCCATCTGTGCTAACTTTGATTCAAATCGTGCTTAGAAGATCGTGCTTTCATGGTTTTATTCTCTAAAGTTGTAATTAAAATTCACGCCATCTCGTGCCTATTGCGTTATTCCAAACTCCATGCTGGTAATTGTCATACTTGACCAATTTGATCATTATCGATCATGTCATCTTATCATTGATTTCGTCATGCTAAGTCATTCATGTTTCACCTTTGGTCATATCTAGAAATCCTGATCGTGCCAATATTGTATACGCTGTACCTATTGAACTTACCTGATTGAAATTTTGTTTTGATCATGACCAATTTTCCAGCCTGCCTCGACTTCGATCTAAATTCTATTTGGATAATCGTGCCAAATGAGGTTTTCCTTTTCTAGTCATGACTAGACTCTGTTCTACGTCAGGTTTAACGTAGTTCTCAATCTTAAATATTATCTTTGAGTGCTATAAATTGTCCACTGTATTATCTGAATTTCGAGCACAAAATTCTTTTAAGGGGGGAGGAGATTTGTAACTCCACTTTTCCGTTTTTTGTGAATTTTTAAAGTTTTCTGATAAATATATAATAAGTTAATAAGTTACTTTAAACAATTTTCCTTGGACAATTGTGATTAACTATTTTGAATAAATTTCATGCTTGCTTTTGGAGGGAGAATTGAATTTTTGGCAAAGTAACTAATTTTCCCTTCCCCAAATTTTGAGCCCTAACTGAATCTCGACCGACGGTGGCGAGCTGCGCTCGGCGACTCCAGCGACTTGGCGCACGAGCTTCGACAGCATGGAGAGCGCCTCCTCTTGGCGACAGCGGGAAGCGAACGACGATGGTTGATCATCTCTGGCGACGGCGAGGCATCTCCTCCACGGCGGCAATGACTACGAGAAGCTCTTATTCCCGGCAGCGAACGTATCCTCTATGACGAGCTCAACAGCGCGTGACCGTTCTCGACGACGAAGCCTTGGTGAGCAGATCCGACCTGTGCGACTCCACGGAGTGACCTTCGACGAACGCGTGGCACATCGATGACGGCGAGGCGGTGAGTACTTTTGATTCTCTATTGTTCTTGGAGTGATCAGGTTTGGATCGATGGGTTGATCGAGTTGATAACAGTTGCTTTCTTCGATTCGCGATTCAATTTTCCTTTAATGAGAGTTTGAATTGTTTTGTTCTTGATTTAGTTTGGGTTGATGAAACAATCATCCATATTTAATCAGTTCCTATTTTCGAACACCAGGTGTTCGTTGGATTGCTTCTGAGGATGTACCGAGCAGATCTGGACACGATAGCACTGTGTCTAACTCCTTGAATCGTGTCCTTGCTACAATTGGACAATTCATTTTTAGGTACTGATCTGTCTCCTCGAATATTTTGAGTTGTTGCCATGAATTTTGATCAATGTTCGTCACTAGACAGATCTCTGTGGTTTGGTCGTGTTCGGGCATTAGCGTGTCCAGTTGGGTTCATGTCCGGTCGTAGTGGTATCCAAGCGTTGGTCGTGTTCAGGTGTTGGGATTGTATGTAGGAGGCTTGCTTGGGACTGGGGTTGTGTGCCACACGATAACTCGTGTTCAGTTTAGCCATGTCCAGTATGGTGATGTTCGACATTCGAGTCGCATGCGAGGGATTGATTGAGACCGGAGTAAGGCAATGGCACGACTACGGATTTCTTGAACTTAGCTATAACAGGGTTCTGGCGGAGGCGGGAAGTCTGCGTGCGTGTGGAGTTTGATTGTTTTAGTGTATAATTGGACTTTTTGAATTCTAATGTGTACTGCACATTCTATTTTAAATTTTTTTAGCAGTTTGAATTCTCATAAACTCGTGACCTGTGTGTATTTGCTAATCTTGAGTCGAGCTTGGGTTTTGCTGGACTGCCTCTGAGTGTTTTTGAGTTAAGACAATGACATGGAGGTTTGGCTTTGTGTATATGGTTGTTGGCTAAGTTGAGTTGTATTATTTTTGAATTCGGTTATAGATTCTAAGTGTGATGAAGTCTTGCTGAGGTGCTGTTAGTATGGTTGGCCTAGAACTGTGAGTTGGGAGTGATGGGCTGGACTCTTAAGCTTTGAGCTGGAGAATATTTGGATGGAAAGGGAAAGTAGTCGTTGGTTTTAAATTTAGATTTGCGTTGATGAGGCTTTGTGTGGTATTTGTTGGGTCTGAGTGTAAAAAGGCTTAGCTTATGTGTGATTGTATAATGCATTTTGCTGGGTTGAGGGGCTCTGGACATTGTATATAGTTGCTAGGCTTGCTACTTATATTCTTTGCTTGGGTTTAGTTTGCTGAGTTCTGGGCTGTGAGTTTAGAGGGACTTTCGTTATACTTTATGTGCTCAGTGCAGATGTTAGTAAATTTGAGATGCATTCAATATATAGGCCGTGGGCTAACATGTTGATTTAAGTTGAGTTCCATATTTTTGGCTTGGGAATTTTGTAGTGAAGCTTCTATATAGACAAATTAAATTAATCTTAAGTATGGTTTCAGTAGATAGATTTTGATTGTTTGACCAACAAAGTAATTGGTCTATGAACTGAAGGAATTAAGATTTGGACTAGGGATGGGCTTATTATAATTTTAGGAATACTTGGTAAGCGGGACTAGGTTAATTAGTATGGATGTAATTGGCAATTGTCCCTTACCAATAATTTTATTTGTAGGAAGTTTGTTGCTAAATAATGTTTGATAAGTTCCTAGAATAATTGTTCATCTAATAAATATTTTACTAGTGAGTTATTAGATTCGTAATTACTTTTAACTAAAGTTTTCTCTTACCAATTTATATATATAATTAGCTTAAGATATCCTAACTAGTATTTTTGGTAGGATGTTTTAAGACCACTTATTATCTGGACATTACTTCTTAGCTATTAGAATATATGTATGTATATATAGAAATAGTTAGCAAATAGTAAATTAATTATTGCTATTTAATAGAACTTAACCAACTTGTACTTAATAAACCAGGCGGACATCCAGCTCTATTCATTGCCCTTGATCACCCGGAGCAAGGCAAGTACTTTTCTACGGTTTTGTGCATTTACATTCTTGTACTCTTTTTTGTGACACGTCATGGCACGACATCATGTACTCCTGTACTCTTGTTCTAGTACTTATTAGTGTCGGGTGGGGAAATACGCTAGCCATGTGACCAATCTCGGTTATTATACTCATGTGCCTAGCTTAGGCCTCGCATCGTGCACGCGGGCCCTAAGTCGTACCATATTCATGTACTCCTGTGCATGCTCTTGTACTCACCCCAGCCGGTCACATGGACTAGATGTATTTTGATATTGTGCACTTATCATGTCTGGTACTACAGGATTATAGTTTCATTCCTGTACATTACATTTCCTGTACTTTACATGTTCATGTACTTTACATTCCTGTACTATAGTTCCTGTACTTATTTCCTGTACTACTTTTCTGTAATTTCATGTTCATTCCTGTATTTCATTTTCCTGTACTCCTGTACTCGGTTCATATCATGTTCATGTTTTATTACCTAGAACTGTACTTTGCTCCGCTCCTGACTGGATATGTTGCAGGTATACTTGCAAGATGTCATTCTACCTTATGGGCCAGAGCCCGAGATTTTAGCTGAGCAGGATGGAGACATGATTTAGCTAGAGGCTTCAGGTTTAGACTATTTTAGCCTTACTTCTTGTAGCTTCCCTTCCCGGATTTTTTTTAAATATTATTTATTTGATTTAAATAGTGATTTTAGAATTTTACAAATATTTATTTAGTTAATTATTACGGTAGATAATTTTAGCCATGGTTGAGATTTGGAATGCAAGACGACTAGGAATCATGGCACGGTTAGTGCAGTGGCATACTTTGACTAGTGTATTAGCCCTGGTAGGGAAGACCGAGCCATAGTGACGTCCTAACTAAGAAAACCAGGCCAAGTTGCGACTTAACCCTACCGAAGATTTTATTTATTATTTAATTATATTATTGAGTTTTCAGGAACCCGGTTGTACCGAACCTGTCCAGATTGGACCCAAGTCAAATCCAAGCCCATGTAGTCATATAGTGGGACCAAATACGACCTTGTAGACATGTTTGGTAAATGCAAATATTTTTGTGTATATATTTAGGAATTGGCGATTTATATCTATTAAATTGTTTATTATAATGATATGTGTATATATATATGTGTATATATATTTCTATAAATAAGACACTATATTATGAATATATATTATTGGGATATATTTGGTTGTCGTGAACATTTATTGTTGTAATGGTAGGTATGCATGGAAGTTATGTATAAATAAATAGACATTACATATGTGTGTATGCGTATGTATATATAAATATATACAAAAATGTATATACACATATATATATACATATCATTATAATAAATAATTTAATAGAAAAAAAATGTATATATAAATATATATTATACGTATATATGTGTATATATACATAAATATATTATACGTGTGTGTATGGATATACATATATATAAATAGATATTATATACGTGTATAAGTGTTTGTATATATAAATATATATATATATAAATATGTGTGTATATGAATATGAATACATTTGAATATAAAATATATTGTACGTATACGAATATATATAAAGAAATATTATATATTATGTAGGTGTATGAATATGTATAACTATATATTACATATGAGTGTATGTAAAATATATATATATATATATAAATATATATATATATATATATATATATATATATATATATATATATATATATATATATATATATATATATATATATATGTATACGTGTATACATATGTATATGCGAATATACGTATATATATAAGGGTATATATATAATTGTATTAATGTTAATATAGAATAAAAAGAAAAAGAAAAAAAGAAAACAAACAAAGAAAAACAAAAACCCAAACACCAACTAGCCAGGCCGAAGTCCCAGCCCAGCCCAACCACAGTGGTCCTAGCCCAGCCCGACCGTGGTAAAGCCCCCACAGCCGAACTAAACCCCCCCTCCCCTCCCCCCCCCCCCCCCCCCCCCCCCCCCCGCGCGCGACTATATGTAGGAGAACGCGAGAGAAAGGAGGAGGAAACTCTAACCCTAAACTCGAACCCACGCCCCAGAGTCGCATCCGACCTCCTGGCGGCCGTTTTGACCTCACGCCACCGTGCGCGTCGCCGGAGGACGGCCACGCCACACCCGCGCGCGAACAGGCAGCAGCAGTTCGCGGCAATGGTGGCAACGACTTCACAGCGACGGTTCGCAACGATCGCTCGATCGTTTCGCGAGCCGCTTTCTCGGGTATGTCCCCAATATATACAAGATTATTTCCTTTCTATTAGAATGAATTTAGATGGTTCAGGTTGGCCATTAAATCGAGTTGAAATCAACGAAAAACCCGTTTCGAAAATAGGACAACACCCAACCCCGATCCTAACTTTGGAAGGCAGATTTCCACAAATCCGTAGAGAAACTTAGAAATCTATTTGAATAGGGTTTTAGACTATATAACCAGGATTTCAACCCTTCTTTTACTTTCTATTTTAAACAAATATCGACTCAGTTATTTGGTTTCGGAAATCATCAAAAACCTATCTGTAAAACAGTAGAAATATTGAAAAACTCATCCACACGACGTGCGTCCCGCCATTCCGGGCGACGTGGTCATGAACCAGAAGTATCGAAAGGTGCGTAACGGCTTCGTTGTCGTGTGGGCTTTGACGGAATTTAAATTGGTCGCGTGTGCGCGACGAATTTGATGCGTATCCGTCAAAATTTACTGTATCGACCTCTGTGCAAATTTCCCAATTACTTCGTGCACGTACGTCAGATCGAGACGAAACTTGCGCCAGCAGGACCGTATCATTTTTCTGGTCCTGTATGCCAAGTTTGGTCCAATTCTGAGACAGTTGATTGGATCGCCGTTTTGCGGGCCCCACGGTCCAACTCAACGGGCGATTTTGTGCACGGCCCGCCGAAATCCAACTTTGGACATACGGTTGGGTTCGTATCGGAAAACTGGATCCATAGACATGTAGTTTGACGACTTTAGAGACCATTGACCCTGGCACGCTTTTCTGTGCAAAGCGGGTCCAACGGCGGACATCGTTTTTGCCCAAAATTACCGTTTTGCCCCTGTGTCCAGAATTGGACTTAAGGACAGACAATCCTAGCTAATTTGACTATTCTGAGAATGTTGGCGATGTTTGTTTCAGCTTTCGGAGACAGTGGTGATGACTTTGACTTTATGGCGTACCAGTTGACGGTATCTTATTGGTTCTTTGTGCCTCCACAAGGCAAGTATACCTTGCCTTCCTCCACAGTTTTATTTACATGCATTTTCTTTCATTTTACAGTCTTTAGATTATTTATGGACATGTGTTTTTTGTGTTATTTTCTGTGTAGTTGTTCTTGTTGCATATAGCCGTGTCCATGTTTGGCCTTGTGTTTGGAGTTGTTCTCGTCAGTACCTTGTTTGAGTCGTGTCATAGAACAAGTACGTGTAATTGAACTGCTAAATCCTTGATGTTGTTTCCTTGGGACTAGAGAGTCCACACTCGGGACGAGGATGTCTTTCTTGATCTGTTTACATCCGTGAGTCAACACTCGGGACTAGGATGTCGATTACTTGCACCAGAGAGTCCACACTCGGGACGAGGGTGTAGACTTGACTTGACTTGACTTACACCAGAGAGTCCATGCTCGGGACGAGGGTGTTTACATTAGAGAGTCCACACACGGAACGAGGATGTAGTATTTGCACCAGAGAGTCCATACTCGGGACGAGGGTGCCTTGTCGTGAATTAACCAGAGAGTCCACACTCGGGACGAGGGTTAGTACTAACCAGTGAGTCCACACTCGGGACGAGGGTAAGTGTTTAGTTCAAACCAGTGAGTCCGCACTCGGGATGAGGGTTTGATTCTTCCATTGATTCGTGATCCGGCAGTTCATTTACGCGTAGTTGTTCTAGTGTTCGTGTTCATATTCGTATTCGTGTTCGTATTCGTGTTCGTGTTCGTGTTCGTGTTCGTAGTCATTTGTCTTGTTCTTATTCTTTCTTGTTTATTTTCTTACGTATGATAAAACTGTTAGATAGGCATGTATATTATGTATCTTGCTATGTTCTCTAAGGACCTGATGATCTCCTCAGGTTTAGCGGTTGCATGGAGTTAGCTAGTAGTTCTGGATGGCAGGAGGATTTGCGATTCTTGTGGGATTTAGGTATCATATTTACGTTGTTATCCTTTCGTGCTTTCTTACTTTATCATGTTTTCTGATTCAGTTTAGACTCTTGTTACTTTCTTTAGAGTCTTATCGGACATATATGCTAGTGGACTGCAGACCACGACTCATAGTGTTCATTCATGATTATTATTCTTATTGTGGATTGAGATATAGAATTATCTGCCATGATTTGGCAGCTTACCCTAGCCGTGACAGCATTTACGTATTCGAGTCGGGCTGGAGTCCACTTGATGCGTAGCTGGCTTGCTCGCGAGCTCGCGTCCGAAAAGCGGATGCAGGTCGGGACAAGTTTTTTTGGTGGCCCATGCAGGTCAGAGCATATCGTATCGGTTACGTAACTGTACTGATACGAGCCTGCGACCTTGACTAAACCTTAGAAATCTCAATCCACTCTGCCTTAAAAATTCTCCTAGAAATTCTCCACATCCTTAAAAACTCTATATTTGCTCTCGATTATACTTCCTTGCTTCATGTGCCATTGATTCTCGTCCCTTTTATTTCGAGGTGACGGATGATCGTGCTATCTAGGATTTATCAGAAATTCTTAATTTATAGTATAATATTGCTTGACTATTGAATGTTTGGTTGTCTGATGGATATGAAAGGATTGTAGAAGCCATATGTCTTAGATATCTAAGGATAATGACTCTAGCGGCTTGGAGGAAGGTTATAAGTTTTAGTGACATACCTTTGAGGGAATAGTATGACCAAAGGTGGGTAGAAGTCCTCAAGTATTCGAGGTTAGAAAATATTATTTGAGAAATTAAATTTGAGGAGATTAAGGACTTTGAGGAATAGTCTTGAATTGGAATTTCGAGGACGAAATTATTTTTAAGGTGGATAGATTTGTAGCTTCCCTTCCCGAATTTTTTTTAATATTATTTATTTGATTTAAATAGTGATTTTAGAATTTTACAAATATTTATTTAGTTAATTATTACGGTAGATGATTTTAGCCATGGTTGAGATTTGGAATGCAAGACGACTAGGAATCATGGCACGGTTAGTACAGTGGCGTGCTTTGACTAGTGTATTAGCCCTGGTAGGGAAGACCGAGCCATAGTGACGTCCTAACTAAGAAAACCAGGCCAAGTTGCGACTTAACCCTACTGAAGATTTTATTTACTATTTAATTATATTATTGAGTTATCGGGAACCCGGTTGTACCGAACCTGTCCAGATTGGACCTAAGTCAAATCCAAGCCTATGTAGTCATATAGTGGGACCAAATACGACCTTGTAGACATGTTTGGTAAATGCAAATATTTTTGTGTATATATTTAGGAATTGACGATTTATATCTATTAAATTATTTATTATAATGATATGTGTATATATATGTGTATATATATTTCTATAAATAAGACACTATATTATGAATATATATTATTGGGATATATTTTGGTTGTCGTGAACATTTATTGTTGTAATGGTAGGTATGCATGGAAGTTATGTATAAATAAATAGATATTACATATGTGTGTATGCGTATGTATAAATAAATATATATTATACGTGTATATGTGTATATATACATAAATATATTATACGTGTGTGTATGGATATACATATATATAAATAGATAGTATATACGTGTATAAGTGTTTGTATATATAAATATATATAAATATGTGTGTATATGAATATAAATATATTGTACGTATACGAATATATATAAAGAAATATTATATATTATGTAGGTGTATGAATATGTATAACTATATATTACATATGAGTGTATGTTTATGTATATATAAATATATATATATATATATATATATATATATATATATATATATATATATATATATATATATATATATAAATGTATACGTGTATACATATGTATATGCGAATATACGTATATATATATATGGGTATATATAATTGTATTAATGTTAACATAGAAAAAAAAGAAAAAGAAAAAAAGAAAACAAACAAAGAAAAACAAAAACCCAAACACCAACTAGCCAGGCCGAAGTCCCAGCCCAGCCCAACCACAGTGGTCCCAGCCCAGCCCGACCATGGTAAAGCCCCCACAGCCGAACTAAACCCCCCTCCCCCCCGTGCGCGACTATATGTAGGAGAATGCGAGAGAAAGGAGGAGGAAACTCTAACCCTAAACTCGAACCCACGCCCCAGAGTCGCCTCCGACCTCCTGGCGGGCGTCCTGACCGCACACCACCATGCGCATCGCCGGAGGACGGCCACGCCGCACCCGCGCACGAACAGGCAGCAGCAGTTCGCGGCAATGGTGGCAGCGACTTCACGGCGACGGTTCGCAACGATCGTTCGATCGTTTCGCGAGCCATTTTCTCGGGTATGTCCCTAATATATACGAGATTATTTCCTTTCTATTAGAATAAATTTAGATGGTTTAGGTTGGCCGTTAAATCTAGTTGAAATCAACGAAAAACCCGTTTCGAAAACAGGACAACACCCAACCCCGATCCTAACTTTGGAAGGCAGATTTCCACAAATCCGTAGAGAAACTTAGAAATCTATTTGAATAGGGTTTTAGACTATATAACCAGGATTTCAACCCTTTTTTTACTTTCTGTTTTAAATAAATATCGACTCAGTTATTTGGTTTTGAAAATCATCAAAAACCTATTTGTAAAATAGTAGAAATATTGAAAAACTCATCCACACGATGTACGTCCCGCCATTCTGGGCAACGTGGTCACAAACCAGAAGCATCGAAAGGTGTGTAACGACTTCGTGGTTGTGTGGGCTTTGACGGAATTCAAATTGGTCGCGTGTGCGCGACGAATTTGATGCGTATCCGTCGAAATTCATCGTATTGGCCTCTGTGCAAGTTTCCTAATTACTTCGTGCACGTTCGTCAGATCGAGACGTAACTTACGACAGCATGACCGTATCATTTTTTTGGTCCTGTATGCCAAGTTTGGTCCAATTCTGAGACAGTTGATTAGATCGCCGTTTTGCGGCGGTCCAACTCAACGGACGATTTTGTGCACGACCCGCCGAAATCCAACTTTGGATGTACGGTTGGGTTCGTATCGGAAAACCGGATCCATAGACATATAGTTTGACGACTTTAGAGACCATTGACCCTGGCACACTTTTCTGTGCAAAGCGGGTCCAACGGCGGACATCGTTTTTGTCCAAAATTACCATTTTGCCCCTGTGTCCAGAATTGGACTTAAGGACAGGGAATCCTAGCTAATTTGACTATTCTGAGAATGTTGGCGATGTTTGTTTCAGCTTTCGGAGAGAGTGGTGATGACTTTGACTTTATGGCGTACCAGTTGACGGTATCTTATTGGTTCTTCGTGCCTCCACCAGACAAGTATACCTTGCCTTCCTCTACAGTTTTATTTACATGCATTTTCTTTCATTTTACAGTCTTTGGATTATTTATGGACATGTGTTTTTCGTGTTATTTTCTGTGGAGTTGTTCTTGTTGCATATAGCCGTGTCCATGTTTGGCCTTGTGTTTGGAGTTGTTCTCGTCAGTACCTGGTTTGAGTCGTGTCATAGAACAAGTACATGTAATTGAACTGCTAAATCCTTGATGTTGTTTCCTTGGCACCAGAGAGTCCACACTCGGGACGAGGGTGTCTTTCTTGATCTGTTTACATCCGTGAGTCCACACTCGGGACTAGGATGTCGATTACTTGCACCAGAGAGTCCACACTCGGGACGAGGGTGTAGACTTGACTTGACTTGACTTGATTTGTACCAGAGAGTCCATACTCGGGACGAGGGTGTTTACATCAGAGAGTCCACACACGGGATGAGGATGTATTATTTGTACCAGAGAGTCCACACTCGGGACGAGGGTGCCTTGCCGTGAACTAACCAGAGAGTCCACACTCGGGACGAGGGTTAGTGTTTAGTTCAAACCAGTGAGTCCGCACTCAGGATGAGGGTTTGATTCTTCTATTGATTCATGATTATCGTTCATCCGGCAGTTCATTTACGCGTAGTTGTTCTAGTGTTCGTGTTCGTATTCGTATTCGTATTCGTGTTCGTGTTCGTGTTCGTAGTCATTTGTCTTATTTTTATTCTTTCTTGTTTATTTTCTTGTGCATGATAAAACTGTTAGATAGGCATGTATATTATGTATCTTGCTATATCCTATGAGGACCTGATGATCTCCTCAGGTTTAGCGGTTGCATGGAGTTAGCTAGTAGTTCTGGGTGGCAGAAGGATTTGCGATTCTTGTGGGATTCAGGTATCATATTTACGTTGTTATCCTTTCGTGCTTTCTTACTTTATCATGTTTTCTGATTCAGTTTAGACTCTTATTACTTTCTTTAGAGTCTTATCGGACATATATGCTAGTGGACTGCAGACCATGACTCATAGTGTTCATTCATGATTATTATTCTTATTATGGATTGAGATATAGAATTATCTGCCATAATTTGGCAGCTTACCCTAGCCGTGACAGCGTTTACGTAGTCGAGTCGGGCTGGAGTCCACTTGATACGTAGCTGGCTTGCTCACGAGCTCGCGTCCGAAAATCGGGTACGGGTCGTGACACTTCTAGATACTGTTTTTAGAATTCATAGTACATTCCATTCCTGATGACTAGTACATTTATGATATATGTGGATTATGGTGATCTTCTGGGATCGTATGTAGATGTTGTGATTATATACATTTATGGTTATCTGGTTAGATTTCCCTAGTTTGGAACAGATTACTTCATCGTGTCTAACGACGAAGGCTGGGCGTGTCCGACTCATGTCCGATTATTCGAGAGCGGGCCGTGACAAGCATGTAGTTACACTCCTTGTAGTGCTATGCTACCGTACTTCCTGTAAAGCACACCAGGCAGTCACTCTGCCTGAGAACTCATTAAGGTGTTTAAGCCATCCTCAACACATGATCCGTTTTTCACAGAAAACATATAGTAGACAACAATGGTTGTAGATACATAACCTCTCCATGCCACAGAGGATATGTATCCACCGTTCCTGATATTTTTTCTAATTAATGGTCCTCCCTTGAACCAAAATCTAGATGCCTAGTAGATTTTTCTTTAAACTAATAACACAAAACTTTATGGTAGGATTGCATTAACATAATATCAGAATACTTTCTAGCCCATTTTACTTACTATATCATCGACCAGCTGACGCTTAAGGCCCTTGGTGAATGGATCTGCCAGGTTCTCCTGACTCCGAACATCAATCACTGCAATAACATCTCTCGTGATGAGATCGTGTACCACCGCACAGTCGACTGGTTGTCGTAGTATATCAAAATCGCCGGTATTTACGTCCCAACCACTGAAAGATCATACATGAGCTTTCGAAACTATTTTGCTTCCTCCACTGCGATATCAAGTGCAAAGAACTCAGATTTCGTGGACGACCGCGAGAGCATAGTCTGCTTCTTCGAGTTCCACGATATAGCAACTCCACCCATTGTGAAAATGAATCCACCTGTGGACCTCTCGCTCTCCAACTCTGAGCACCAGCTGGCATCACTGAAGCCTTCTACTACCGACGGATCTCTGCTATAGTACAGTGCATATGTCTGAGTTTTCTTGAGATATCTCATTATCCGTTTTACGGCTTTCTAGTGCTCAATGCCTGGGTTGCTCGTGAAATGACTCAGCATTCCCACGGTGAAAGTTATATCAGACCTTGTGGTAGTAGTAGCATACATCAAACTTCCGATGATGCTTGCATACTCCAGTTGTTTGACGCTTTTCCTCGAATTAGGCTTCAGCTTCAAATCATACCTGTAAGGCGTATCGATCCCTGGAAGATCCTGATAGTACCTATAGCATGTGATCATCTTCTAAATATAATAAGACTGTGACATCGTCAGTCCAGTATTTGTCCGAATTATCTTGATGCCCAAGATCACATCAGCTTTCCCCAGGTCCTTCATACTGAACTTGCTCGAGATAAACTTTTTTGTCTCCGTGACACAGCCTATATCCGTACGTAGGATCAGCATGTCGTCCACATACAGACAAACGATTACACCTCTTCCATCAGCGAACTTTGTATAAACACATTTGTCCGTCTCGCTGACCCTGTAGCTATTTGACCTTATAACCTTGTCAAACTTCTCATGCCACATCTGGGGAGCCTGTTTAAGACCGTACAAGGATTTTACCAACTTGCAAACTTTGTCTTCAAGATCCTTGATGACAAATCCCTCTGGCTGTTGCATGTAAATCTCTTCTGTCAGCTCGCTATTTAGGAAAGCCGTTTGCACATCCATCTGATGTATCACCAACTTATATATTACTGCGAGAGCAATTAACATTCTAATAGTGGTCATTCGGACTACTGGAGCATACGTGTCAAAGTAGTCGATCTCCTACTTCTGAGTTAACCCCTTGGCTACTAGCCTAGCCTTAAACTTGTTAATAGTTTTGTCTGCATTCATCTTCTTCTTGAAGATCTATTTACATCCGATGGGTTTCACTCCTTCAGGAAGATCATCCAACACCCAAGTATTATTTGAGGTGATTGAATCAATTTCATTGTCTATCGCCTCCTTCTAGAAAATAGAGTCTCTGGTCTTCATCGCCTCATCACAGGTAAGCGGATATGCTTCCACATGATAGGTGACAAAGTCATTTTCGAAGTCCTTCGGCCTCCTCACACGCTTAGCTGACGGCTCAGCGAGTTCTGGTTCAACCGTTGTTTCAACAACAACATCTTTTTGGACTACATTCTTATTAAAAAATTCAGTTTCCTGCGCACCCTCATTGTTCTCCGGAACATCCGCAAGAACAATGTTCTTGTGCCTTGCAAATTTGTCTTCTAAATATTCTACGTCGCGAGATTCAATGACATGATTTGATTCAATATCAAGAAATCTCCGAGCATCATTCTTCTCGGCATAACCCAAGAAGATTGTCTTTGTAGTCCTTGTCCCGAGCTTCTGAATCTTCAGATCTGGAAGCTTTACATATGCCAGACGCCCCCACACTCGAATGACATTCAAGTTAAGTCTGACTTTGAACCAGAGTTCATGTGGAGTAACGTCCGAACACTACCAAAATAAGTCATATTGGCGACGACATTAGCGACTCCGGCGAAATACGTCGCTATTTTTTGTGTATTTAGTGACGTATCAAAGTAACATCGCTGAACGGCGTATTCAACGACGTTTAGCGACTGATAGCGACTAACATTATGGTTTGGAAAGAACAAGTCGCAGTTTAGTCGCAGAATGTCGCTGATTGATTTTATTCAACGACGTTTTGTGACTCTTACTCCAGTACGTCACAAGTTCATTAGTTAACAGCGACGTTTAGAGATGTCTTTATAAGATGTCGCTAAAATCTTTCATATAGGGTGCTGGAAACCGATCGAATTCATTTTTTTCCTCTGAAATTTTCGATCTCCCGTGCGCCTCGAGCTCCAAATCTCTCTTCCCCTCCCCCTCTCGTCTCCGGCGACCTCCTCCCCCCACCTCTCGTCTCTGGCGACCCCTCCCCGTGGCGACCCCCTCCCCTCGGCGACCCTCATCCATCGATGACCCCCGTCCCTCCGTCGCTCCTCCACCGTCGAGTCCCCTCATCGACACTGACCCGACCAGTCCCCTCCGCCGCTATTCCATCCCCGGCGACCCCGACCCGACTCCGACCAAGGCAGGTAAACCCTAACCCTAGCTCCCTCCTTCTGACGTGCTGACACAGACACGACACGTACGCACGCTGATACGACATACACGCACACTGACACGATACGCATACACGCTGACACGACACACTAACACGACACTGACACGACACGCTGATACGACATACACACACACACTGACATGACACGCTGTTTAGTGTGTCATACTCATATGCTTGTAAGTATGTGACAGTTTGGAGAGGAGGGGACTGTCAAAAAATAGTTTTATGTGGCAATCCCATTGTGAGAACACATGAGTGGCTATGGGCTAATGTGCATCGTAGTGAATGAGTATTAGAGTGGGGTATCCTATGAGTGAACTTGAGTGTCTAGGAGGTGAGTATCCTGTGACAGGTTAGAACATGAGGTATCCTAAGAAGTATATACTATATAGATATCCTAGTACCTAGTGTGTATATATAGAGTATCCTAGTACCTAGAGTGTATACAGTATCCTAGTACCTATAGAGTATCCTCTAGAGTGTATAAAGTATCCTAAGATATTGGGGACTACCTAAGATATGGACCGTACCAAAATTAAGTGTCCATGTGTGAGATGTCGTAACATGAAATATCATCAAGAAGTGGATGTGACATATCATTTGTACTCGAAAGGTTTTATGTCGAATTACTATCAGTGGACGTTCACCCGGAGAACTTGTGCCTTTAGCATCGGAGCTGGAGCCTAATTTCCCGTATGGATGTCCATGACCACGCTAGTTACGATGAAGGGTGGGTGAACATGGTTTTTGACGCTGCGGGGCCTAGTTTCGATCCAGACAATCAAGATGCGGTAGAGGAGGCACCGAATGCCGATGCTATAAAATTCATTGAGCTGCTGGAGAATACAAGAAATATTTTCTATCCTGGTTGTGTGGATCATTCACCATTGGAGATGGTTACAAGACTGCTAAGCATCAAGTCCGATTTTAATATGTCTCAAGAATGCTATAACCGAATCATCGAGTTGATTATAGAGATATTGCCGGAAGGTGCAAAGTTACCTACAGACTTCTACCGGTCTAAGAGGATGGTGAGATCTCTCTGGATGGGATACGAAAAAATTGATGCATGTCACAACGGGTGCATGTTGTACTACAAAGACGACAAGGATGAAGACGTGTACAGATTTTGTGGTACTGATCGCTACAAGGCAACAAGTTCAAGTACGACTCCCAGTGCAAGGAATCCTACCGATTCGATGCACTACTTGCCGTTGACGTCACAGTTACAGAGGTTGTTTATGGTGAAGGAGACTGCAGAAAATATGAGCTGGCACGGACGGGAACAGATCGAAGGAGTGTTGGATAACCCATCTGATGGAGAAGCATGGAAGCACTTTGATCGAGAGTATCCAAATTTTGCTTCGGATCCGCGTAATGTCAGATTGGGTCTCTCCTCCGACGATTTTACCCCATTCGGACTTTCGGGCTTCTAGTATTCGTGTTGGCCTGTGATCGTCACTCCGTACAATCTACTGTCTTGGATGTGCATAAAGACTCCGTATATGTTTCTCACTGTTATTATCCCGGGTTCGAACAATCCGAAGAGGAACATCGATGTGTATTTACAGCCATTGATAGTTGAGTTAAATCAGCTGTAGAAAGTAGGTGCCAACACCTACGATGTTTCTAGAAAGCAAAATTTTGAGACGAGGACCGCACTGATGTGGACCATCAACGACTTTTTGGCCTATGGAATGTTATCTGGATGGAGCACTCATGGTCATCTCTCATGTCCGTATTGCATGGACCGTACGAAGGCTTTCAGTTTAAAATACGGAAGAAAACCATGCTTCTTCGATTATCATCGACAGTTCTTGGCGAAGGACCATCCGTTCCGGAGGAACAGGAATGCATTTCATACCAGCATTGTGGAGAAGGCCAATCAACCGACAAGATGGACTGGAGGCACGATATGGGAGGAGGTCAAGGATTTTTCAAGTGCTATTGAAGAGCCTACAAAGGGATACAAGTGTAATGAATTTGGTCGCACTCATAATTGGACGAAAAGAAGTATATTCTGGGACCTGCCTTATTGAAGCACCAATCTGATCAGACATAACCTTGATGTCATGCATATCGAGAAAAATGTGTTTGACAACATAATCAATACTGTGATCGACGTAAAGGGAAAGACGAAAGACAATCCCAAGGCCATATTGGACTTGGAAGATATATGCAGACATCCTGCGTTGAATTTGATAAAAGAAGGCAATGGGAAGTATAAGCAGCCTAAGGCAATTTTTTCACTAGACAGTGAGGATAAAGTGAGACTTTGTAGCTGGATTCAGGGCCTAAAATTTTCGGATGGATACGTGTCAAATTTAAGAAGATGCGTCGACCCGAAGGAGAACAAACTGAGGGGTATGAAGAACCACGACTGTCATATATTTACGGAGAGGTTAATTCCGATCGCATTTTGGAAATTATTACCGTCGGTCGTTTCGGATCCGTTGACAGAGTTGAGCATATTCTTCAGAGATCTTTGTTCTACTAAGTTGCTTGTCGATCGTCTAGAAAAGCAGGAGAATGGCATTACAGTAACGCTGTGCAAGCTTGAGAGGGTGTTCCCTTCCGGGTTCTTCGACTCCATGGAGCATTTGCCAATTCATCTATCCTACGAGGCACGTGTTGGTGGGCCCGTCGGTTATCGGTGGATGTACCCGTTTAAACGGTATTTGAACCACCTAAAGAGAAAGATGAAAAAAAAGGCTCGGATCGAGAGTTCTATTTGTGAAGCCTATGTTCTCGAAGAGATTACAAACTTCTGCTCGATGTATTTCAAGCCACATGTTGCTACTAATAGAACAAGAGCTCCCAGAAACGACGATGGATATCTTGAATCTAATGATATAATACTGAAAGTCTTCAATACTTTCGGAAAGCCTTCCGGGAAAATGAAGAAAAGATATCTGAAAATGACGAGGAACTAAGGGCTACTCAGTTATATATATCGCTCAACTGCGACGAGGATAAAGTGAAGAAGCTCGAGGGGTAAGTAACTAATATGTCCACATTTACGTCATCTATGCATGTAATAGTATCCAATATTATTATTACACTAATTGGTATATGTGTTGTTATTTTCAGCACATTTAATAATGAGGTGAGGTCAAGTAGACAGTACAAAATAGATGAAGAACTAGAACAGGAAATGAGACGTCATTTTTCTTCATGGTTGAGTGCATATGTAAGATGATGCAGTAATTACTTCCCGTATATGCACTTTGTACAGTAATTAACGGAACGCTTAATTTAATTTCTTATCTTGTGGTATTTAGGTCGATCGTCCAGACGCAATACTAGAGAATGAGTCTATTAGAACTCTAGCCAAGGGGCCCATTTATTTCGTCAAAATATGGCCAAGCTATTGTGTGAATGGGTTTAGGTTCAAGTCAACAAATGCTCCGATCAGAGAGAACTTTTCGGATCTTGATTCGACCAAAAATAGTTGTTTGTGTATTCGATCTACAAACTATAAAGATGTCGATCCGGGCAATGATTTCTCTAGCGTCTTATAGGAGATTATGGAGTTGACATATAGCTGCGGCATAGAACCGGCTAGGAACGTATTGTTCAGGTGTGATTGGTTCGATCTGATCCAAGATCAAGGTTGAAAAATTGACAAGCATGCTATTGTAGATATTAACTACCGACGTCGATATCAAGGATACGAACCATTTGTCCTAGCAAGTCAGGCTCAACTAGTTTACTTTACTACTTATCCTAGACGGGACACAACTAGGTTGGACTGGTGGACAGTATGTAAGACTAAGGCCAAAAATACCTATGATGTTGACGAAATAGCTTATCAGGAGGACGAGCTACCTCTTGTAACAAATACAGTTGACGTGGACACAACTAAAGTTCCATATTACACATCTAATCGTATAGAAGAGGTAGAAGTATCCGAAGAGAAAAATGAAGTATATGAAAGCAAAGATGAGGAGGAAGAGGAAGAGGAAGATGAGGATGCGGAGGATGAAGAAGATAAATTTTTAGAAAATGATTGAAAATAAAATAAAATCTAAAATATGTTTAACCAGTAATTAATCTCCATGCAACAATGAATCCTCCATATTACACGTCTAATATTGTCATTTTGTTTAGTCCCTAATTAATCTCTATGTTTCCATCAATCTATCCAGATGGCACCTATGACCCGAGCACGTCGCTTGAGAGAGGCACAAATGGCTGCTGAGGAGGTAGTGGTACCTTCTGCTGCTGAGGAGATAGTGTTTCCTGCTGCTGCTGAGGAGATAGTGGTACCTAAAGCAGAGATGAAGGTCAAGGAAGAACTTTCTCCTACTATTAAGGAGGAAGTGATTCCTAAAGCCGAGATAACTGTGAAGGAGGAGGTGGCACCTGAAGACAGTTGTACCGGGATCAGTTCCAGTTATCCAGCTCCTATGAATATTGATCATGCTGGCGTAGATCCTACTTATGCGCAGTGGCTGAGGAGGGAGATCTCTCTGCGTCTGCATAGAGGGTAGAGTAGTATGATATGACTTTTGACCGGATTTGTTTTCGGTAGACTTATTTCTGGGTTAGACTCGGATATTTTTACAACTCTTGATGTTTCCTATTTTCTAGACATGGTTATTATCTAAACTTGGATGTTATGGATACTATTATCTAGACTTGGTTATTATCTAAAAATTCGACGGAGAGTTACTTCGGGTCTATCTTTATAAACTGTGATATGTTAAATGCATGTTTATTATCTAAAAATTCAACGGAGAGTTACTCCGGGTATATCTTTATAAACTATGATATATTAAATGCATGGTTATTATCTTGTAGATATCTATTTCTATCAGGTATGGCAGGACACAGAGGATCGTACCCCCGTGGCAGTAGAGGAGTATCCCGCGGAGGTAGAGGTTCCACCGGTGGATGGAGTGGTACTCCGTTAGTGGATGATGGTGTCGGTCCCACGTCTCATAGTACTCCAGTGTACCAGCCACTCGAATCTCCGTCTTTGTCGACGGTACGTGGCAGCACTCCTGGGACGGATAGTTCCAGGCCTGATCCTAGCCCGTCCAACAGCATTTCTTTTGCTGACGGCACTATGGAGACGGAGGATCGGGTGGAGGAGGTCCCACCTACGCCGTCTATATATGATCCGAGCGATCCCCCATGCTCCCCTCCGGACGAAACGAGGATAAAGATTTGGTCCGACGGGCCTACAAAGTAAGTTAATTAGTTAACATTTATTTATACTTATATCTATATATTAATGAATTTAATTATCGTTGTGTAGATATTGTCCTCCGTCAGTTCAGAGGACATTGGGACTTTTTCTGAGGTCCAACTACGGCGGGCCTTGGATCAACTACTCAGATGCCTCGGACGAGAGGAAGGCATTCTGGTTTGCCCACTTCAAGGAAACTAAAGTATATTGCTTTTAGTATAAATTATATTTTATGCATATTGTATAGCTAACTAATTTAATTCTTATAGAAAACATATTTTTATCTACCACACCGGGCTAAGACGATTGAGTAGCAATTTCCTGCCGTTGCTGCTAAGTTGATCCGGGATGCGATCGACGACCAGAAGGCTCGAGACCGTTCCGAAAAAGGGATCCAAGGTTAGATCACGCCCGAGCAGTAGACTACAATGAAGGCTAGATTTGACGCTCCTAGGTACAAGGAACGGTCGGAGAAGGCGAAGGTGGCTAGGACGAGGGCAGGGAAGCGGTGTGGTGGCTCGATTCCCATGACGGAATATTTTTGTCGTCTGGTACATTTTTTACTGTAATATATTATTTTAATGAAAGTAGTAATAAAATGTTTAATTTCATTGACAAATATTTTATTATAATAGGTAAAGAAGGGTGCGAACCCAACATGGTGATGGTCTTCCTAGCTACCCATCGTAATGACGGAAAGCTCATCGATGATCAGGCCACGCAGATCTATGTAAGTATTACTTTACGTGTCACTAACTTTATTATAACTTAAGAAATATACAAATATATCCATAGACGTGGAATAACTAGGTTGGTAGTAAATATTATGCTTATCGAGATGCATACTTTTCTAGGATGAAGATCTTTGGCTAGAGCGTGAGCTTACTAGTGCATCTGCGGAGGAAGGGGCTGGTAATTCCTCGCAGCCCCCTCCGGCTCGGACGATGGACGAGCTCTAGATGACCGTCGTTGGTGGTATTCAGAGGGGTATGTACTACGGTATGGGATCCTACGGTGCCTTTGTGGCGATGCAGTCATCCAGAGCCTTCTCTGCCAGTGTGCATTCCCCACAGCCCTCAAAAGAGTCGGTCCGAGTGGGGGAACTCTGTCGCCAGCTTACTGTGTTGTGTGACAAGCTGTTGCGAAGGATGGAGGAGCAGCCCATGTCTCAGCCGCAGACGGACGATGTGGCCCTCACCGCACGATTCGATATGCTCGAGCACACTAATAGGAAGACGGGCGAGAGGATGGATCGTGTCGTTCAGGCAGTGCATTAGAGGATGGATCTTGCCATTCATGCATTGCACGGGATGCAAGTGGCCTTTGGCGAGCAGGTTTCGAGGCTGGCGGCTGTTATGGATTCCACCAACTCCAGACTGCTGGCCATGGAGCGGACACTTCCTGGTCTTGCTTCAGTATCCACACCGACTGCAGCGGCTCCACTGCCTCCTCTTCTTCCTACTGATGGGTCGTCACCGGTGATGCTGACCCCGGAATAGTATAGGTTCATGGTGTCACGACCCGCACCCGCTTTTTGGATACGAGACGTGTCCAAGCCAGCCTACGTCGCAGAGTCGGCGATAAAACGCTGTCACGACTAATATGCTCAAAATCACAAAATATACATTTATTGCTCATTCACTTATTAAATTTGATTACAACATTTACAATATTTATAACTAAAGAAAATACAAAGTTCTCACAATTAATGAAAATGATACAAATGCTATTTATTTCTAGGTTTCTGTCTGCAAGTACACCCGTATCTCCCAAGGCTAAGTGAAGCCACAGCTAACCTGAAAAATGTTGGTTTCCAGTCAAGAATGGAACGAGTACACTCTCATAACAGAATCAATAAATGACGAAATCCATAAATCTGTAATAATACTGAGATACATAATAAGGGGTAAACATGAAATCATGGTAGGAATCATGCGAGTAAAAGCAGGAAGACATGGTACACAAGACAAGCAATGACAAGAAACTGTAATGTAGCAAAACTATATCTAACAAGTGATTTGAAATACACTTTCGATATGTAAACGGCTAAGGGGTAAATTCGGTGCCCTGCACGTGTCGTGTGCAGCTACTATAATTCACGAATAGACATCATGGGATATTTTTGGGTATGTTTACATGTCTACTAATATAATTTCCCGCCCGGCTAGTACCCATGGATTCAAACAGGTCACGAACACGAAAATATATTAGTCACGAACAACATGCTAGAATCCATAACTACTATCTTGTGTGACAAGCGTGTCAAGAACTAATAGAATATCAATATAAAACATTATTAAAAACAGGAAGTATAGAGATAATCAAATACGAAAACTATCAGAGATGTACTCGCCTGAGGTCCTGTGCTGGTAAAACCGATAATACTATACCACTCAGAGAGCCACAACAGTCAACACATGCAGAAGTCTCCGGATGCTGAAATAAATATTACCAACATTTTTACAATAGTCAAATTATCTAGAATTGCCTGTCCTTAAGTCCAATTCTGGACACAGGGGCAAAACGGTAGTTTCGAGTCAAAATGGTGTCCTCCCTTGGACCCACTTTGCACCGAAAAGCGTGCCAGAGTCTATGGTCTCTAAAGTCGTCAAACTATATGTCAACAGTTCCGGTTTTCCGATATGAACCCAACCGTATGTCTAAAGTTGGATTCCGTCGGGCCGTGCACAAAATTGTCCGTTGAGTCGGATCGTGGGGCCCGTAAAACGGCGATCCAGTCAACTGTCTCAGAATCGGACCAAACTTGGCACACAAGACCAAAAAAATGATACGGTCATGTTGGCACAAGTTTCGTTTCGATCTGACGAGCGTACACAAAGTAATTGTGAAATTTGTACAGAGGCCGATACGGTAAATTTTGACGGATACGCATCAAATTCGTCGTGCACACACAACCAATTTGAATTCCGTCAAAGCCCACACGTCCACGAAGCCGATACACACCTTTTGATGCTTTCGGTTCGCGACCACGTCACCCGGATTGGTGGGACACACGTCATATCGAAGGATTTTATTATTTTTAAAACAGTTTTTTGGTAAACTTTGGGATTCGATTTCTCGACACGTAGTCGATGATTTCGACTTCTGCAAAATGGGTTATTGAGTCCTATAGGTTGTCTATAAACCTATTCAAGCACATTTTTGAATCAGTCAAAAGATTTGCGAGAATTTTCCTTCCAACAGGATGTTTGGACTGCTATGTACTGTCCTGTTTCGGGGTGATTTTTCTCCGAC
>JANAVB010002795.1:10572111-10654611 GCA_029216955.1 Iris pallida
CTATGGTATTCGAAACTTGTAAACATACTCGAGTCATTTTACCGAGAATTTATGCCTCGCCAGTGTACAGCTAGCTGCATTAAACCCTTGGTTCCATAACTCAAGCTATGTTGCGGTAACGAATACCCTATCAACTCTATCTAATCTTGACATAACAATTCAAGGATGAAATAAGACCACCAAGACATAATTTTAATAATGTTCGATCACCCGTGCTTACCTGAAATTATTTCAACATAGGGGTCATGCCACGCCAGTGCGCTGCTGGCTGCAGTGAACCCGCAGTCTCGATAATTCAAATAATTGACGACTGTGCGCTGCTGTCTTGTCATCGCAAGTCATCAAAATTATTGCAATTATATCCCTAAGAATATCAAAGGAGTTTAAAACGTCATACAAGTTGTTAAAGATAGAAAAAGTGTAAGTATTTGTTCTTCAAGTATAAGATCGGCTTCTTGAAAAGAAAAACAATTTATTAGGAAGGATAATGATCGAAGTCAAAATAAGTAAAATCTTATAATCCTCACTTCACGGATATTCAATTTCAACGATTGAGAGAAAACTTTTGAATCCAAAAACTTAACTCGAGATTAATAGACAATTGAGTGAGAAGTTATTTTTTAAAAATAATTCCTTAGGTCCAAGAAAAAGAATATAAGTGATACGAACTTATGATATGGCGATGTTTAGAAAAACATAAGATAAAGCTATACAAATGATCATTATTAGGGAGAAAATGACTGAAGGCAAAAGAAATATAAACTTAATTTATATTTCTCTAATATTCATGGTCGAGGAAAAATATGTATAAAGCACTATGTCTATCTATAATGAATATATTTATACACAAGTATATATGCATAGTCTAAGTAAATCCCAAAAATCCCAAGATATCATTCTAAGGGAAGGTTATCCTATTTCCAAGAAAATGTAAATTTAATTAGCAATAATACATATATTATATTCAATATATAATTTATAGAAATTATTCACAAGACCAAAATGGACTACCAATGTATATACACATCTATATATCTACATGGATGATGCTGGTCGTACTACATGACCACCAGGACTTGGGTTGAGTTTGGCCTAATTTGGAACAACCGAATCTTCTAAAAGTCAATAATCTTAATAATAAATAATTAAATTATTCCTAGGGTTACGTCACAATTTGGCCTAGTTTTTCTAGTTAGTATACACCTATGTCTCGATCTTCTCTACCATGGCTAGAACACCAGTCCAAGCACTCGACCACACTCTTAGTGCCAAAATTCTTGGTTATCTTGCGCTCCAAAACTTAACCGTGACTAAGGCCTTCTATAATAAATAATTATAAATTTCTAAAAATCATATTTTAATTCAAACAAATAAATAAAAGGATATTTCCAAACTTTCGGAAAGAGGGGTTACGCATCTACTCACTTTAGAAATACTATCGAATCAGGATACAATAATGTATCCTGCGATAAAACCATCTAATAGGATTTAGAATTCGATGAAGCCTATGTAGCAACCTTAACTACCCAACTGTCAAATTAAACTAGGGACTCCTAGTCCTAACCATTCTCTTAAAATTGATTTACTCCTAGTTGTGAATGAGCATTTCCTAGTCGCAGGCTCGCAATAGTACGACTAACTTAAGTACTATCACGAGTTCATAATCTTTTACGAAAACTGACCTGCATGGGCCACCACAAAAACTTGTCACGACCCGCACCCGCTTTTCGTATACGAGACGTGTCCAAGCCAGCCTACGCCGTAGAGTCGACGGTAGAACGCTGTCATGGCCAATATGCTCAAAATTACAAAATATACATCTATTGCTCATTCACATTATTAAATTTGATTACAACATTTATAATATTTATAATTAAAGAAAATACAAAGTTCTCACAATTAATGAAAATGATACAAATGCTATCTATTTCTATGTTTCTGTTTGCAAGTACACCCGTATCTTCCAAGGCTAAGTGAAGCCACAGCTAACCTGAAAAATGTTGGTTTCCAGTCAGGAATGGAACGAGTACACTCTCATAACAGAATCAATAAATGACGAAATCCATATATAAATCTGTAATAATATTGAGATACATGATAAGGGGTAAACATGGAATCACGGTAGGAATCATGCGAGTAAAAGCAGAAAGACATGGTACACAAGACAAGCAATGACAAGAAACTGTAATGTAGCAAAACTATATCTAACAAGTGATTTGAAATACACTTTCGACATGTAAACGGCTAAGGGGTAAATCCGGCACCATGAACGTGTCGTGTGCAGCTGCTATTATTCACGGATAGACATCATGGGATATTTTTTGGTATGTTTACATGTCTACTAATGTACTTTCCCGTCCGGCTAGTACCCATGGATTCAAATAGGTCACGAACACAAAAATATATTGGTCACGAACAACATGCAAGAATCCATAACTACTATCTCGTGTGACAAGCGTGTCAAGAACTAATGGAATATCAATGTAAAACATTATTAAATATAGGAAGTATAGAGATAATCAAATATAAAAACTATCAGTGATGTACTCGCCTGAGGTCCTGTGCTGGTAAAACAGATAATACTATACCACTCGGAGAGCCACAACAGTCAACACATGCAGAAGTCTCCGGATGCTGAAATAAATATTACCAACATTTTTAGAATAGTCAAATTAGCTATAATTGCCCGTCCTTAAATCCAATTCTGGACACAGGGGTAAAAATGGTAATTTTGGATCAAAATGGTGTCTGCCGTTGGACCTACTTTGCACCGAAAAGCGTACCAGAGTTTATGATCTCTAAAGTCGTCAAACTATAGTCAACATGTCCAATTTTCCGATACGAACCCAACCGTATTTCCAAAGTTGGATTCCGGCGGGCCGTACACAAAATCGCCCGTTGAGTCGGATCGTAGGGCCCGCAAAACGGCGATCCAGTCAACTGTGTCAGAATCGGACCTAACTTGGCATATAGGACCAGAAAAATGATACGGTCCTATTGGCACAAGTTTTGTCTCGATCTGACGATCGTGCACAAAGTAATTGAGAAATTTGTACAGAGATCGATACGGTAAATTTTGACGGATACGCATCAAATTCGTCGCGCACACATAACCAATTTGAATTCCGTCAAAGTCCACACGTCCAAGAAGCTGATACGCACCTTTCGATGTTTCGATTCGCGACCACATCGCCCGGATTGGCGGGACGCACGTCGTATCGAAGGATTTTATTATTTTTAAAACAGTTTTTTGGTAAACTTTGGGATTCAATTTCTCGACACGTAGTCGATGATTTCGACTTCTGCAAAATGGATTGTGGAGTCCTATAGGTTGTCTATAAACCTATTCAAGCACATTTTTGAATCAGTCAAAGGATTTGCGAGAATTCGCCTTCCAACATGATGTTTGGACTGCTATGTACTGTCCTGTTTCCGGGTGGTTTTTCTCCGACTTTGCGTCGATCTAACGGGAAATCTGGGTCGTATAAATTCGAACTAAGTGAAGGTGTTGGAAGTCATATAGGTTGGGTTCATACCTGCGAAGATGGATCGAGGATTGCTTAACCGTGCGCGAAGAACTCGGTCGACGAAGTCGGGTCTGCCACCCGCTATTGTTGTTGTTCCTGCACCATGTTGTCGCGCCCGTGCGCACACGAGGCTTCCGCCGCCGGTCAGCGGCTGCTCGTGGCGGTACGTGGAGGCCAGGGAGGGTTCGCCCGGGTGCTAGGGGGTGGTGGCACGGCTAGGGTTTAGAGTTTTCGATTTTTCTCTCTCACGATATGTATATATATACATGCGCTTTCTTCTCGGATGGGGGCTCGGGTCTGGGGTTGCTACTGCGGTTTGGCCGAGCTGCTGAGCTGGGTTTGGGATTGCTTTAGTGTTTCTTGGGGGGAAAATTAGTTGCAGCCCGAGAGGGGCTAGGCCAGGCTTGCTGGGCTTGGGTTCCCTCTCCTTTTTCTTTTTATTATTATTTGATTGTTGTCTTATAAATGTATACACACACATACACACACACACACACACACACACACACACACACACACACACACACACACACACATATATATATTTTATATATATATATATATATATATATATATATATATATATATATATATATATACATATATTTATATATATATATAATATACACACACACACACACACACACACACACACACATATATATATTTTATATATATATATATATATATATATATATATATATATATATATATATATATAAACATACACATATACACCTATATATATGACATGTATATATGTATATACATTAATAAATTCTGAATATCTATTTATATGCCTATATAATTGATTATATATATATATATACTAGTCATAACCCGTGCCCATAGGGCATGGTTCATTTAAGGTATTCCCCCTCAAAATCTTGGACCCCCAATTTTAAACGAACAATAATAATTATGAGGCCCCCACTCTCAATAATGTTCATCCACAACCATTATGAGTGCAAACCCCACTCTTTGGATTCCCCATAAAACCCCACTCTCAATAATGCTCATTCCCCATAAAATCCCACTCTCAATAATGCTCATCCACAACCATTATGAGTGCAAACCCTACTCTTTGGATTCCCCATAAAATCCCACAACCGTTGATTCACCAAGATTAAATCCCAACCACTCTTTATCTTGGCACAGTCAGCCCTAGGATTCAAAAACCTTTGTATTTTGTATAATATATATATATATATATATATATATATATATATATATATATATATATATATATATATATATATATATATATATATATACATATGATATAATACTTCCAAAAATCATAATATTACATCTTCCTAGTATAGAGTTATTATAACAATATGTACACAGATTATAAAAATATATTTATTATCAAAAATAGAAATAACCAATAATAATTATATGTATATATATACACATCAAATATCACAACCATATTAATAACAAAATGTAGGAGAACAAAATACAATAATTCAATGCTAGATGTATTGAAATTGCAGGTATAGCCTAAATATCGCCAACTGTACAAGGATAGCTAAGTATGGTGTTCATCCTATTTCTAAAATAGAATATCAATTCAATAACAATAAAATATATTATATATATATATATATATATATATATATATATATATATATATATATATATATATATATATATATAAGTCCTTTATATATGAAATGCCTATTTGGATAATCAAAATTAATAAATGCAATATGTACGTCTACATGGACATCTTGGGCCTCACTACCAGATTACATAGGCACAATTTCGGTTCGGGTCTAGTCCGAGCTAAATCGACACAACCGGTCTCCTACAAGTCATTAAATTAATACATAATTAAATTCTTTATAGAGGTCAAGTCGCAACTTGGTCTGGTTTTTCTAGTTGGGACACACTCATGGCTGGGTCTTCCCTACCATAGCTAACACATTAGTCAAGGCATGTGGTGGCACTATCTGTGCCATGATTCCTAGTCGTCTTGTACTTCAAAACTCAACCATGGATAAAGTTATCTACCGCAATAACTAACTAAATAATTATTTATAAAATTCTAAAAATTACCATTTAAATCAAATAAATAATAATAAAAATATTTCAAAAATTTTCGGGAAGGGGAGCTACACCTGGTGTCCCAGGTGCAGGCACTGCCTACTCCTCATCCTGGCGTAGTCCTTTATTGGACTTGTTTTCATTTGTTGTGTTGGTGACCCATTGTTGGGTCTTTATGTATTTGTTGGTGACCCATTGTATCCACCCGGCTATTTCTTGTCTTTTTGATCGTTCGACTATATTTATTTGATTATTGGTAGTGCATTATTATTATTTGTCTCTATATTGGTTTACCGGTGTTGAGTGTTCCACCGAAGGGGTCGACGAACCCACCCAAGAAATTCTACGGAGGGTTGCTCCGGGTCTATTATTTGCAAACATAAACTCTAAATGTAGGTACAATATTTATAATGTAACTGTTATTTATGTGAAATGCATACTGCATTCTGTTTTTTTTACATTTTTTTTGGAATTAGCGACGCTTAGCGACGGTCAGCGACGCATACATACGTCGCTAGAACGTCGCAAAACTGAGAATCAAAACGTCGCTAATTGTTGCAGAACGTCGCAGATACGTTGACGTGGCAAACTGTAAAGGTCAGCAAATCTAGTATCTGAACGTCGGTATTCAAGTATCGTAATGTCGCAAAACGTCACAAAAATGATGACATGACAACCAAAAAATTGCCAGATATAGAGTCGGAAAATATCGCTAAGCTCTAACTGTAACGTCGCTAAAACCTGAATGGACAGCGACAATCAGCAACGAAATGTTACGTCGCTAATTAGCAATGTTTTTGTCGATAAACGTCGCTAAAACTAGCGATGTCGAGCGTCGCCGAATGACATCGCTATAGCGACGAATAGCGACATTTTACAAGTTAGCGACCATAAATAACGCGAGATGCCTGAAACGTCGCTAAAAACGTCGCTGTCAGAAGTTAGCGACATTTTTTTTGCTGTTTAGCGATGTTGTTAGGCGTCGCTAATATGAGATATTTTGGTAGTGGAAGTTGCATGAGATACTCTATTTAGAATAAAAGTGGCCGTCAATGCAGCTTCTTTCTAGTAGTATTTTGGAAGATCCGCAGTCAACAGCATTGAGTTTATCATTTCTGTTAATGTTCTGTTCTTCCTCTCTGCTACTTCCGTTTGATTGAGGAGAGTACGGAGCCATTGTATCGTTGACAATTCTATATTCTTTGCAGAACGATACAAATTCATGAGACCGGTACTCTCCACCTCGATCACTTTTTATTCTCTTGAGTTGTTGTCCAGTCTGCCGTTCAGACTCGGCCCTGGGCCGGACTTAGTAGGAAGCCTTTAAGGCACTTTCCTCAGGCCCAAAAATTTTAGGGGCACCAAATTTTTTTTTATTTTAGCATATATATATATATATATATATATATATATATATATATATAGAAAAAAAAAATATATATATATATATAGAAAAAAAATATAGTTGTCTGTACAGCAAAGCAAACCAAGTACTTTTAATTGAAATACTTTATTAGTGTAGGAACGAAATAGTAAAGCGTAATACTCTAGAGGGGGGGTGAATAGAGTTGGCAGCGGAATAATGCTAATTAAAAAAATGTTAGCAGCACAATCACAGAATATTAATCACAACTGAAGTAAAGTAAAGACAGAGTTAAGAGAGCAAATGCAAAGACAGCGATGTATACTGGTATCCCTCTGTTGAGGACTAATCCAGTCGGTAGAACTCTTGCTACCAGTTGAATCCACTATTGGAAAAACCGCAAGTTTTCTTACGAAGTCCTTGCAACTTCTACAACGCGAGCTTTGATACGAAGAACTCGTCCAACTTCAAATGTGAAGAGGTATTCTTCAACCAAGCCTTCTGATTACAATCTCTCAGAAACTTCTAGACCGTACCGCACTGGCAAATCGACTAGAGGATTGTAATTGGCTTGGAATCTGAAATTGAAAGCTCTAGAAAACTCTTTGAAAGACTGAAAGCTTTAGATAGAGAGAAGATTGAAAGTGAATGAGTGAGTTGAAATGATCAAAATCCTTCTCTATTTATAGGACTTTCAAAGGCAGACTTCTGACAGAATTCGGGCAGAATTCGGGCAGAACTCTATGAAAAAATTTCGGTCAAATCCGCAACTACAGGAGGACCAAGTTCCAAGGATTCAAAATCACAACGGCTACTAACCGAACTCTGGCCGAACTCTGGCCGAACTCGGTCCGAGTTCTGTCAGGGTTAAGTCAGGGTTTAGTTAGGGTTTTGAAAAAGCTTTTTGGTGATTTTTGAAAACTTTTTTGAAAACCTTTTTGAGAGGTCATTTTAAAAACATTTTGAACTCATTTGAGGGTAGCCTATTTGCCAGTACGACTCGGAGTACAACATATTCCTAGACTCAAATAAAATGAAAATACATTGCATAAGGAATTACAGACTTGAGTAGGCAAACAGATCTTCGGTCTTGAATTCAGTGGATAGCCATTCTTGATCATATTCAAGAGTCCGAGATGTCCCGACTAGCTTTGTATATCCAGACAGAGTTTATTCAATTATTAAAATCAGGTTTGACCATATGACCAAATGGGCCAACAATCTCCCCCATTTTGATAATTGACAAACTATGAATGATATAACATTAAGCTTGTTCAAAATATCAAAAAGTAGAAATTGTTCATATCCTGTATGATCTCAAAAAAAATGTTAGATCTTTAATTTTCTCCCCCTTTGTCACTTAGCAAAATAATTGCAAAAGATAAAGCTCCCCCGCAATAAAATGCATAAGTAACAAATAGTGAGAAAACTTATATGAAAGAAATAAGGCATAAAACTAGAGAAATATCACAGGCATGTATTGTAAGGAAATCATCACAGGCATGTAATTTCACAGACAGTTATAAAGAATGAAGCAATATAAGAAATAGTGTCACGACCCGCACCCTTTTTTTTTAAACGGATACGAGACGTGTCCAAGCCAGCCTACGCCGCAGTGTCGGCGGTAGAACGCTGTCACGGCCATGAAGATCAAAATCACAAACAATGCTCATTCACATAATTAATTTAACTTACAATGATCACAAGTTTTACATTTGTAGAAAAATATAAACTTGTACAAATAAATGAATGACTACAACTCAACTATCTAGCTAGTCTCTAGGCTTTTGTCTGCAAGTATTCCCGTCACTCTCCAAGCTAAGTGAATCCACGGCTAACCTGAAAATGTTGGTTTCCAGTCAGGAATGGAACGAGCACAATTCACTGAATGCAATTTCAAATAAAGAAAATGACTATAAAACAAAGGTTAGGCATCAATTATGAGTTTTGAAAATAAACAGTAAATACGGAAAACCAATATCAATAAATAGACACAAAATACTTTTCCCAAATGTTAGAAGTACCTTTGATATGTGATCGGTCTGGGGTACTATACCGCACGGTCTACGATGTCTACTTGCATGAAAAATAAGTACTGTCTACGATGTCTACTTGCAGAAAAATAAGCACTGTCTACGATGTCTACTTGCAGAAAATAAACACTGTCTATGATGTCTACTTGCAGAAATTAAGCACTGTCTACAATGTCTACTTGCAGAAAATAAACACTGTCTATAATGTCTACTTACAGAAAATAAGCACTGTCTACAATGTCTACTTGCAGGAAAATAAGCAATGTCTATGGTCGGACTACACATCCTTGGTACTTCTCATTCCCGACTCAACAATTTATAATAGAGTATAAAAATCACATAATCAATAACTAATCAATGAAATATAGTAAAGATCAATATCGAAATGCAGACAATAAACTGTACTCGCCTGTGGTCCTCTGCTGGTGAAACCGACAGTCTGAACTACTCAATGTGCCACAATAGTCAAAACTCGTACAACAGTCCCCGAAAGCTGAAATAAACATTACCAATGATATCAGAATAGTCAAATTAGCTAGGATCGCCTGTCCTTAAGTCCAATTATGGATACAAGGGCAAAACGGTAATTTTGGGCCAAAACGGTATCCGCCGTTGGACCCGCTTTGCACCGAAAAGCGTGTCAGAGTCAACGGTCTCTAAATTTATCAAACTACATATCTACGGATCCAATTTTCTGATACAAACCCAACCGTATGTCCAAAGTTGGATTCCGGCGGGCCGTGCACAAAATCACTCGTTGAGTCGGACCGGGAGGCCCGCGATACGGCGATTTTATCAACTGTCTCAGAATCAGACCAAACTTGGCATACAGGACCGGAAAAATGATACGGTCCTGATGGCACAAGTTTCGTCTCGATCTGACGAGCGTGCACAAAGTAATTGAGAAATTTGCAAAGTGCACGATACGGTGAATTTCGACGGATACGCATCAAATTCGTCGCGCACACGCGACTAATTTGAATTCCGTCAAAGCCCACACGACCACGAAACCATTACGCAGCTTTCGATGCTTTCGATTCGCGACCACGTCGTCCGAAATGGCGGGACGCACGTCGTGTGGAAGGATTTTATGATTTTTAATATTCTAAAAAACGGGTTTTTCGGTAAACTTCGGAATCAAATAACTTCCTACCTACCTTACGAAAACAGAGTCTATCATATGGGTTGTGATCATGTATATGTTGTCTAAAAAGTTGTTCAATTAGATTTTGAAATACCTAACTGGATTGGCCAAGTTTTGCCTTCCAAAACAGTGGTTTCGGTTTTCGAAAACTGCTCTGTTACGAACAGATTTTCGTCGATTTTTGAGAAGGTTTTTCGGACTGATTAATACAATCTAAAGGAAAGTATTTGAAGACGATTAAACTCGTATAGGTTGACTTCATACCTGAATAATTGGTTCGGGAAATGGTTGAGTATGAGCGAGGAAAACTCGCGACGAATTCGTGTCGCTGCTCGTGCTCGCTGCTGGGGCTGTGTTCTCGCGCGCACGCACGTCGGCGCTGCCGTGGCCGACCTGCGGCCGCACGCGCCGCGCCGAGGGCCGGGGAGCTCGCCAGGAGTGGGCGGTCGATATGGAGGAGGCGACGTTAGGGTTTAGGTCGAGGAAAATCCTTCTCCTTGTCGTGCTCTCTACGTGTATATATATAATGTGATAGGGTCGGGTTGCTACTCTCTCTCGGTTTTAGCTAAGCGGTTATTTGTTAGCTGTGGTCCCCTCCCCTTCTTCTCGGTTTGAGGAGTATTCGCAGCTGGCCTGCTCGGCCAAGCAAACTGTTGCTTTGTTACACTCTTTTTTTTTTCTTTCCTTTCTTTTTCTTCTATTGCTTTTATTAATAAATCTATATATATACATATTTTCCTTTATATACTTATATATGGTAATCTCTATAAAAATTTAACTAATCCTCAATATTTTCTATTCAAATGTAGGGCTATAAATATAATTAGGAATATATATATATATATCTATAACGATTATTTGACAAAATATAATATCTCCCACAATAATAATAATAATAATAATAATAATAATAATAATAATAATATATAATAATATCCTTGATAATAAATTAATAATAATAATAATAATAATAATAACAATAATAACGAAATTCACTAAAATAATCATGGTGTTTATATACCATTATATGTAGTCTAATAATCCCCAAAAAGTACAATAACCTATTTTATACCAATAATATTGAATATCGACTAATAAGAATATTTATGATATTCAATTACGAATATTTGGAAATTATTTATTAAATCATTTAAACAAAATATAACACCCTCGTACCCAATTTCCTTCAACACGAATGTCGTTGGACGTGCTGCATGACCTATATGGGCTCAGGCTCAGTTCGGGTCCAGTCTGGACTAAAATGGTATAACCGATATTTCCTAAAACTCAATAATATAAATAATAAATAAATAAGTCTTCGGTAAGGGTTACGTCGCAACTTAGTCTGGTTTTCCTAGTTAGGACATCACTATGGCTCGGTCTTTCCTACCAGGGCTAATACACGAGTTAACGCACGCCATTGCACTATCCGTGCCACGATTTCTAATCACCGTGTATTCTAAAACTCCATCATGGCAAAAATCATCTACCGTAATAATTAACTAAATAATTATTTATAAAACTCTAAAAATCATCATTTAATTCAAATAAATAAATAAAAATATTATCAAAAATTCCGGAAAGAGGGGTTACAAATAGTGCTAGCATAAACTGAAACTGAAACTGAAACATAGTGCTGAAATAAACTGAATTCCATAAACTGAGGCATAATAAACATGTCCATGAAAGAAAAGAGTACTAAAGCAAACTGGAAAGGTGCTAATAAAAAGTACTGATAATAACTTGGAATGTCGGAGCATTTCCAAGTGCACAATAAAATATCACTCAAAATCACATAGTCATATCTCCTCATCATCATCCTCATCATCATCATCAGCAGCTCGACCAGCATGTCCTGAAGTACCAGCTCCAAAGGTACCAGCACCAGAAGGATGTGGAGGGGCGCCAGCATAGAACTCACCAACATAATCACGATGTAGAGCACGATCAGGACGGTACCAATCATAGGCATTATCGGGCTGGAAGTAGGCATGAACAGCCTCATCCTCACAGCGGTAACCGGAGAAAGCTGGATCTCTAGGGATGGAACCGGCTGAATGACCAGTCTGGGCAAAACGAAGATCAGCTAAGGAGTTTGCAAGCGCCTGATAGCAGGTGACATCGCGGAACTCACGCTCGCGAGCCATGTCCTTCATCGAGACGTGCAAAGCAGATAAATGCTGATGTATGCCCTCAAATGTCATGGCAAACTAATGAGGTGGTGGAGGAGGTGCAGTAGGAGGAGCAGAAGGTGGAGCTGAAGCAGTCATGCTACGACGAGATAACTGAAGAAACTTGGGCTCAGGGTCCTGAGTACAAGTCGACAGATCGATATCGAAGCGCTGAAAGATGCGTGGAAGAATCATCGCGTAAGAGAGATTTCTATCTCTTGCACGACAACGACCCATCATCCGAATCATGGTCTTAGGGACAGAAAATGGAATCCCCTTAAGAATGTGGTACATGGCGGACAGATCAAGAGAAGTCACATCATCCTTTGAAGTGGATTTTGGAAGGATACTGGAATAGATGATGCGATGCAATTCATAGTTAAACAAGTTCAGGTTGTTAGCCTTGAACTTTTCAGAGCGTGCTCTATCAGGTGGACAGAGTTCCGCTTTGAAACTGGCGAGTGTCGTGCCTTCGGGAAAATCAAATTCAGTGATGTCAACTAGCGGTTCACCTTCGTTAGGGATACCAAGGATCTCCGCTAAGAGGTCATCATTGAAATTGATATCAATACCTCCAACACGAGTGCTCACATCAAAAGTGTTTAATATGAGATTGCAATAAAATAATCTAATGGCATTAGTTGCTATAGGGAAGCAGATTTTAACAAAAAGATGTAACCCTAATGCCTCAAAGAAATGACGATGATCAGGAAATACAGTCCATTTGACTAGAGCGCCTGTGCATATGGATCTCATGGAGAAGTCTCCATACCACAGTAGGGCTTGGTCTAGGGTTTGAAAGAAAAACCCGTCGAACGCACCGTCGCTCGTTTGGACCGGCGAGAAGAGGGAATCCGTATGCGGATGCGAAGATGACCCTTCCTCACTAGGGTTCGTCTTCTTCCTCTTTGATGGATTGAATTTGGGTGCCATTTGTGCAAATTGAAATAAAAATGCACTAATTGAAAAGTGGAGAAAGATGGGGTTATACCTCCCGAAATCAAAGTATGTCAAAGAGAACGGCGAACTCCGCACGAATCCAAATTTTGGATAGATTTCACCACTTGGATTGGAAGAAAGAGGGTGGTGAAAAGCTAGGGTTCGGGGCTCCTTCGCGGCTGTTGCTGCTGTTGTGAATAGTTTGGAAGCAATGAAGAAGAAGGGCTGCTCGGGTTCTGTATATATAACCTGATACCCTCAACCGAACTCGGGCCGAATTCGGTCAGAGCTCTGGCCGAATTCGCCTAGGGTTCTTTAAAGTTGATTTTAGCCATTCTTTTTCATTGTCTCATTTCAAATATTTAATTCAAAGATTAGTCATTTCAGCTTCAATTAACATAATTAATATTATTTTATAGATTAAATGTCGTTACACAGCGACTGTTTCAGATTAGCTGTAGGAGTACTGTCCCAGCTGGCGGAGGTTCACCGGGGAACTCTTAAGTACCGCTTTGCTTCAACCGTAGTTGTGGTGACAGACAGACTCTTTATTGGCTTGTCTTTAACACAGTTTTTGCGTAATGATATATAATCATAAAAAAAATTAATTAATATTATTGACGTCCAAAATTCCTAATTCTTGACGTAAATAATTGAAACGATCTTCCGCTAGAGGTTTAGTGAAGATGTCAGCTAGTTGATTTTCAGTATCTATGTACACAAGGTTTATATCTCCATTTTGATGATGATCTCTAAGAAAGTGATGTCGAATCTCGATATGTTTAGTACGAGAGTGACATACTGGATTCTTTGTCAAATTAATAGCGCTCGTGTTATCACAGAAAATAGGAATATGTGTGTAAAATAAATTATAGTCTTCTAGGGTTTGTTTCATCCACAAAATCTGAGGACAACAACGTCCTGCGGCGATGTACTCAGCCTCTGTTGTTGATAGGGCTACAGAATTTTGCTTTTTACTAAACCATGAGACTAAAGCCTGGCCTAAGAAATGACATGTGCCACTGGTACTTTTTCTATCAACTTTGCATCCAGCAAAATCTGCATCCGAATAACCAATAAGGTCAAAGGACTTAGTTTTGGGATACCACAAGCCAACAGAAGAAGTGCCCTTAAGGTATCGAAAGATACGCTTAACTGCGGACAGATGTGATTCCTTTGGATTAGCTTGAAAACGTGTACACAGGCAAACACTAAATATTATATCTGGACGACTAGCAGTTAAATAAAGTAAACTACCAATCATACCTCGATACTTACGTGTGTCGACTGGCTTGCCTTGTTCATCTGAATCAAGCTTTGTTAAAGTTGCCATTGGAGTGCCAATAGGTTTGACATTGTCCAGATCAAACTTCTTTAGCAAGTCTTTTGTGTACTTGGCTTGATTTATAAATGTCCCATTATCAGTTTGTTTGATTTACAATCCGAGAAAGAATTTCAGCTCTCCCATCATGCCCATCTCAAACTCATTCTGCATACACTTAGAAAATTCTTGACACAGAGATTCATCAGTAGATCCAAATATAATATTATCAACATATATTTGAATTAAAAGAAGTTTGCCATTAAAAGACTTAATAAACAGTGTAGTGTCAACCTTGCCTTTTGAAAAAACCGTTGTCAAGTAGAAAAGAGCTTAAACGATCATACCAAGCACGAGGGGCTTGTTTTAAACCGTATAAGGCTTTCTTCAACTTGAAAACATGATCAGGGTTTTGAAATCCGTAAAACCTGGAGGTTGTGCTACAAAAACTTCTTCTTTTATAAAACCATTTAAAAAGCACTCTTGACATCCATTTGAAATAGTTTGAAATCATGAAAACATGCAAATGCACATAACATGCGAATGGATTCTAATCTCGCAACTGGGGCATAAGTTTCATCATAGTCGATACCTTCTTCTTGATTGTATCCTTGAGTTACGAGTCGAGCCTTATTACGAGTCACTAAACCATTCTCATTTAGTTTATTTCGGAATACCCAACGGGTGCCAATGACCGGATGATCAATAGGCCAGGGAACAAGTTCCTAAACTTGATTCCGTTCAAATTGGTTTAATTCCTCTTGCATAGCATCTATCCAAAAGCTATCACTACATGCTTCATCAATAGTTTTGGGTTCTAGCTGTAAAATAAATGCAACACTAGAAACAATATCTCTACTGGATGTACGAGTACTTACTCCTTTGGTAATATCACCAATTACCAAATCTTTTGGATGATCAGCTGTAAATTTCAACCTTTTCGGTAAATTCTGAAGGTAGCTGGTTCCTGGATCTTCTCTAGGAGGTTCAGCTAGTGCAGAGCTTGGTTGAGGATCAGCTGATGTTGAGCTTGGTACAGTTGGATCTTCGTCATTGTCATCGATCGTCATCTAATTTAGTTCATCAAAAGTGACGTTGATTGACTCTTCGATGATCATGGTTCTTTTGTTGAGGACTCTGTATCCTTTGCTCTTAGCCGCATAACCTAAAAATATACCTTCATCGGCCTTTTCATCAAATTTTCCCAAATTGTCTTTTGTATTAAGAATAAAACATTTACAGCCAAATATTTTAAAGTATGAAACAGATGGATTTCTATCAAACTATAACTCAAAAGGAGTCTTCTTCGATTTGGGTCGAATTAGAACTCTATTGAGTACAAAGCAAGCTGTGTTGACAGCTTCAGCCCAGAAATATTTGGGTAGACTAAACTGGTTTAACATCACTCTGGCCATTTTGGTTAGAGTTCTGTTCTTACGTTCCACAACTCCATTTTATTGTGGAGTCCTAGGGCAGGAGAACTCGTGTACAAAATCGTGTGTGTCACAAAAATGCTCAAAATCAGCATTCTCGAATTCGCCTCCATGATTTCTTCTTATGCGAGTGATCATGTAACCTTTTTCATTCTGTACCTTCTTGTAAAAGGCGACAAATTCAGATAATGCATCATTCTTGTGTGTCAAAAAATATATCTACGTGTATCTAGAGAAATTATCTACAATTACGAAAGCATAAAGTTTATCTCCGAGGCTAGCAACTCTGCTAGGACCAAATAAGTCCATATGAAGCAATTGTAGAGGTCTAATAGTACATACTGCGTTTACTGACTTGAATATGGATCTGGTAGCTTTGTTCTTTTCACATTGGCTGCATACCGAGTCCTTCTTGAATGTAATGTCCGGTAAACCACATACTAGCTTCTTTGTGGATAATCTTGAGATCGTATCCATATTAGCGTGACCGAGTCTCATATGCCATAGATGACTCTCATCACTCTTGGCCATTAGGCATCTACCTGAAATGTTAGTTTCTTCTAACAAATAGAAAACATATATATTGTCTTCCCTGATACCTTCAAAGATAGTACTACCAGTTGAGCTATCAACTATAGTACATTTATCTTTGCCAAAGTTGATGCCATAACCATGATCAGCTAGATGACTTATGCTGAGTAGATTATGTTTCAACTCGGTAACCAGACAGACATCCTTAATCATAGGATAGGGAGACTTACCAACATCACCGATACCAATAATATACCCTTTCAAGTTATTACCGAAGGAGACATAGCCTTCCTTCTTTTTCTTCGACAGTGTTGCAAATAGGGTAGCGTCACCGGTCATATGCCGTGAGCAACCGCTGTCGAGGATCCATTTGCTTCTAGCATGTGAAGGGTGTTCCACCTTCAAAATAGTTTGCAGATGAAACTTTTGGTACCCAATTCTTGTAGGGTCCTGTATTGTTAGCTTTAGGTATCCAAGCATAAACATTTAAATCAACAAGCTTTCTCATTCTACATGCAGATGAAATATGACCAATGAGGCCACAATAATGACATTGTGCATGTCGAGTGTTGAAAGCTGAGTGGTGTGCATGGTTGGTAGGTTTAGGTTTTCTAGTATAGAAGAAAGCATACCTATAATCATGTTTGGGCTTAACCTTTTAGGGTAAAGGTTTTATATGGTTAGGTCTGACAGTGTTTGGCTTGGGAATGTTCCGATTTTTCGGTAAGTGACACGTGTTAGGGAGGGAAGCAGCAGGCTCAGGCTGTTTTCCTAACCTAATTTCCAATCTTTTGGAAGTGTCATACAACTTAGTATAATCAGAAGTGAGTGATTCCATTCTGATTTGTGCACATCGAAGACTTTTCTTCTCTATAGAAAGTTCTTCCTTGAGTTGGTCAATAATTTTGTCTTTCTCTTCAGATGACTTGGTAGTCTCGTGTAATAAGAGCTTTGTTGAAGAAAGCTCACCAGACTCACTAATATTATTTCTAACCTCAGCTAGTAGGTCGGTAAGTCTACCTATTTCACCTTTGTACTCTTTGAGTACCTTCTTAGCGGTCTGATACGTTGCTACGCAGTTTCCTGTAATTAGTCATCAGGTCACTGAAGGCATCTCCTAATTGCTCAAAGGTGAAGTCATCATAAGTATCAACTACAGGTTCAGTAGGTACCTGATCGGATGCCATAAAGCATACGTTTGCAGCGTCTTCTGATTGTTCGTCTTCTGAGTCGCTGGCTTCACTTTCATGCCATATGCTGGTATTGGCATATCTCCTAGATGTTAATTTCTTCAGGTTCCCTTTTTCATACCTGTTGCTCTTCTTGCTTGATGATGAGTTTGTGGGACAATCCTTCTTCATGTGTCCCTTCTTCTTGCAACCATAGCAAACAACATCTTCTTGATACCAGTTGTTGCTGTTGTTCTCTTTGACTCTCTTCTCATGTCTCATGAATCTTTTGAACTTCCTTGCTATGAGTGCTTGATCTTCAGCGTCAGATCCACTGCTGTCTGAGTCACCTTCATCAGCTTTTCTATGCTGAGCCTTGAGAGCGATCGTCTTCTCCTTTGGTGCAGGCTCTTCAAAATCTTGTAGCTCCAGTTCATGAGTGGGTAGCTTACCCATGAGTACTTCGAGGGACATAGTTGTGAGGTCGTTCCCTTCAATGATTGCAGTAGCCTTTGGAATCCAGTTCTTGGTAAGTGCTCGCAGGAGTTTGCGAATCTTTTCATGGTTACTGTAATCTTTGCCTAAGGAGGACAAAGAATTTACAATATCCAGGAATCTCTCGAACATTTGTGTAACTGTTTCGTTGGGCTTCATCTTGAACGCCTCGTACTCTTGAGTAAGTCTGCTGACTTTAGATTCTTTGACTTGAGTCGTGCCTTCATGTGTGACTTCAAGTAGCTTCCACACTTCATTAGCCGTTGTGCAGATAGACACCCTGTTAAATTCAGTTCTGTCTAAAGCACAAAAGAGAGCATTAATGGCATGTGCGTCAAGACTGGCCCTTTTCTTTTCTTCCTCTGTATATCTGATGTGGGGTTTTTCAACTAAAACTCCATCAATATTTATACGATGGGGCTTTTGATAGCCATCAAGAACAATGGACCATAAATCAAAGTCAAGTGATTTCAAGAAGAAACTCATCCGTGTTTTCCAATAGGTATAGTTCGTACCATCAAACAGTGGGGGTCTGTTTGTGGCCTGGCCTTCACTTATAAATTTTACAGTTGCCATGTGTTGTGTTGTGATCTATATAACAGTTAATTAAAAAATGAATAAATAATTGCACTGTTACCTTTGCTTTACCTGTAACACCCGCTCTGATACCAATTGTAGGAACGAAATAGTAAAGCATAATACTCTAGAGGGGGGGTGAATATAGTTGGCAGCAGAATAATGCTAATTAAAAAAATGTTAGCAGCACAATCACAGAATATTAATCACAACTGAAGTAAAGTAAAGACAGAGTTAAGAGAGCAAACGCAAAGACAGCGATGTATACTGGTATCCCTCTGTTGAGGACTAATCCAGTCGGTAGAACTCTTGCTACCAGTTGAATCCACTATTGGAAAAATCGCAAGTTTTCTTACGAAGTCCTTGCAACTTCTACAACGTGAGCTTTGATACGAAGAACTCGTCCAACTTCAAATGTGAAGATGTATTCTTCAATCAAGCCTTCTGATTACAATCTCTCAGAAACTTCTAGACCGTACCGCACTGGCAAATCGACTAGAGGATTGTAATTGGCTTGGGATCTGAAATTGAAAGCTCTAGAAAACTCTTTGAAAGATTGAAAGCTTTAGATAGAGAGAAGATTGAAAGTGAATGAGTGAGTTAAAATGATCGAAATCCTTCTCTATTTATAGGACTTTCAAAGGCAGACTTCTGACAGAATTCGGACAGAACTCTATGAGCAAATCTCGGTCAAATCCGCAACTGCAGGAGGACCAAGTCCCAAGGATTCAAAATCACAACGGCTACTAACCGAACTCTGGCCGAACTCGGTCCGAGTTCTGTCAGGGTTAAGTCAGGGTTTAGTTAGGGTTTTAAAAAAGCTTTTTGGTGATTTTTAAAAACCTTTTTGAAAACCTTTTTGTAAACCTTTTTGAGAGGTCATTTTAAAAATATTTTGAACTCATTTGAGGGTAGCCTATTTGCCAGTACGACTCGGTGTACAACATATTCCTAGACTCAAATAAAATAAAAATATATTGCAGAAGGAATTACAGACTCGAGTAGGCAAACAGATCTTCGATCTTGAATTCAGTGGATAGCCATTCTTGATCATGTTCAAGAGTTCGAGATGTCCCGACTAGCTTTGTATATCCTGACAGAGTTTATTCAATTATTAAAATCAGGTATGACCATATGACCAAATGGGCCAACAATTAGGTTTTGTAGTTGCTAACTAGCTTGCTTCCGGCCGCCGGATGTACTTGAGGGACAAGTCACTTTTTTATACATTCAAAGTGGACAGACAACTTTTTTTTTCCCTTCTCATTGTTGGCTCCAAGGACCAAGCACTTTTAATTGAAATACTTTCCTCCACCACCTTGATGATTTGTCAGGTGAGTTTTTGATTTTTTTTTCATAGTTTTTGATAAATTTGTTATATTATACACCTATCAGACCTTAGAAGTTCCCTCCATGCTTGCTTCTTAAGTTCTTAGCTAATAGCTATTAATATTATCATAAAAATAAATAAGCAATAATATTACAAATTAACAGAGCAACCACTATTGACTAATTTATATTTTTGTAGGTGAGTTTAATAATTTATTAATATATTTTTTTGTAATGTTGATGATTAGGTGTGTTCTAATTGTTTTTTTTTTTTTGTAATTTTTTTTCTCCACATGTATGTTCTAATTGTATTTTTTTAGATTTTTTAAAAAGAATTATTGTATTTTGGATATTAAATTTTAGTTATTGTATTTATTTCTTGAATTTCGGGTTGAAAATACTATTGTATCATTTTCGATGAAATAATAATATAATATGAATATTAAGTTTTGAGGACACCACTTTTAGAGTTCGCTTCAGACCTCAAAATCGAAAGTACGGCACTGCCTCGGCCCTGAACTCTTTAAACTTCTCGAATGCTTCGTCTTTGGTCTTCAACAGGTAGACAAACGCGTACTTAGAGAAGTCATCGATGAAGGTTATGAAATACTTTATCCCGATCTTTGTAGAAAATTATTTGAAGTCACAGATATCAGAGTGTACCAACTCCAGAAGATCTGTGCTTCGATTAACCCGAGGAAAGAGTTTCGATCTATCTCATCCCATCTCTTCCGGATCAAATTGTAGCCAATTATCTTGGTCACCCCTCCTGTTGATCCTCTGAAATGTAACTTTCATGGAGCTTTCGTAGAAGGAAAGATGGGTTGGGCAGCAGTGGTCAGAAACTCAAGAGGGGAATTCATGGGAGGCATTACATCGGCAAGATATATGTGGAGGTTCACCTCTAGAGGCTGAAGCATTAGTGCTCATAACAGGTCTAAAGTTTTGTATATCTCAGGGACTTTGCAATGTGTTATTCGAAGGTGATTCTGAGATTGTTATAAATTCAGTGGTCAACAACTCATATATATATGGTCCCATGGAAAATCAGACTTAAGTGGAGGAGGCTAGCTAGAAGCATTCTACTCAACTCAAGGTGTGTATTGGGCCGGGCGCCCGGAAACCGGCCCTGAACTGCCGCGGTCAAAATCGGGATCTCCACAATCAATTCTTATCAACTATTCTGCTAACCAATAGTTCCAATTTGATTTGTGTTAGAAGTGGAAACAAATATAGTATAAATTCAAAACTTGGTCAAAATATGTCTTTTTTTAAAGTTCACCGGCCCGCGGGCTAATCCGGGCCCGGCTCGGCCCGAACTTATCCAAGTCTGGGTTCGGACTGGGTTTGAATTTTGTAATTCCAAGTTAGTCCGGCCCAAATCTGGTCAACAATGGGCTCAGGCCGGCCCACCTCACACCATGATACTCAACTCACCGGAGTTTTCTGCAGCATACATTCCCCGATCATCCAATGCACTAGCTGATGCCTTAGTTCATTATTCTCTAACTTTGTGTATTAATTCAGTTGGGATTTTTAATATGTTTCCAAGTTGTATCACAGGCCAGCTCCTTGCTGAGTCTGGTTTGTTTACTTGTCATCATATGAATAGTTATTCATTATAGGCACACAAAAAGAAAACCTACAAGCACGTAGGGAGAGGCTCGTCTACCTGATCGGCTGAGCCTAATGTCCAAATTCCTGAACTACCCCCATTCAACACCAAATTGAACATCAATCTCAAGCATTAGATGCGTAATATGTGCCATATTCAGGGATATTTTGGTCAACCACCCATTCCCGCCAAATTCAGTTTCAAGAATATAACGCTACTGCCATGATGCACCTAAACCCTTCAAGTCTATATAATGCCATGTAGAGATGTATACCTGGAGTTGGGGCTTCAACAGCAAACGCGAATCTGAATCGGAACTGATTTATGAGGTGCGATATTGAATAAAAAAGAATTATCATGTAAGGTCTGAATGATCAATTAGAGTCATCCAAACTAGCTAGTCCCGTAACCATGGATGGTGATACCACTTTTTGGAAATGCGATATGACCTGAACCGGAGTGCCCATGATGGGAGATATTCAATTGGGTCCATATCTTTAAAAGAAAATTCTCATGTAAGGTCCGAACCAATTCCAATTGTTTATACCTCATGATCCCACCTCCTATCCGATGTGGGACTAAATTACCAACACCATTGTCACCCTCATTTGAGCGCTCAACCAAAAATGAGATACAATCTAACAGGTCCCACCCGAAATGCCTGGGCTCTCGCATGCCCATGCTACTTTCTACGTGGATAAAACTGCTTCGATCTTGTTTGATTTCCGTGCACCTTATCCAGCCCGGCGGAGCTTGCGGTTCAACAACGGTTACAGGACCGCCACCGCAGCCCTTAGCTCGACCCTGTTCAACAGTGGGTACGCTTGCAGAACTTGCTACCAGATCCGGTGCACGGACTAGCTCTCCTGCGTACTTCTGAGGGTCTCCGTTAACGACCGTGACCGCCACGAACATCTGCCCGTCGAACTGGTCCCAGACTCGAACAACGGAGGGTGGTGCGCGCAACCCCCCGAGGTCGCATTTCGACATGACGAAACAGGGTTTCATGAAGATCGCGGCATGGAAGGCCGGCATTGCCCCGGTTATGTATCGCAGGTATGTCCGATACTTCGATTGAAACATACTAGATCGACCTTTGTGTATGCTTATAATCATTTTTTTAGACCTAAATTTCGAGGAAAAAAAAAATTCTCCCTCTAATTTTCCTTCAATGATAGTTGATAATTAGTGAAAGAAAGACCTAAGTTCTAAGAGAGACTTTTTAGTGGAAAAAAAAAGAGACAAGATACACATCAAACAAACCATTAACGATTTGTTTGACTAGTCGAAGCTTGTTGAATCCATCAATCTCATTAATAATTGTATTCATTATAGTGTAGCTAGCTATGTTGCATTCATAAAATGATGTCAGATGACTCGAGTCTGCATATATTTTTCTGTCATGTTACAGTTCTTACTACTGCACAAAGATTCAAAAATTCTAGTCGACGGAGGGAGGATTGAAGGTTAAATAATTTGTTGAATAGCGGAAGCTCTAGTATATTTTGATCTTCCTTCCGGTGCAACTAATTCCTAGCTAGTGTTACTATATATGATTTGCAGGGTTCCGTGCATGAAGAGCGGAGGGATCCGGTTCAGTTTTCATGCATGGAACGGCTACTGGTTGCTCGCGTACGAGATGGATCAGCATGAGCCAACAATTGGGGCACGTCGTACCAAGCCTTCGGTGTTGGTGCCAGGTTACAACGATAGATTCAAAACTGTAAGATCTTGAAAATTACAGTTTATTCTAACTATGTTAGTCCCGAAGACAGATCCAAGAGTGGAAGGATCCAAAGAAGACATAGAGTCTACTTGCAAGACACGAAGTCTGCACTCTAGCCAATAACACGGGAGAGACGTAGAGTCTATTTGCAAGACACAAATTCTGCACTCTAGCCAACTCAAATAAGCACTAAATGTAGGTTACCAAGTGACTTGAAGAAAATGCAAAATACAACCATAAAAAAGAAAAATAGTGTTCTTCTCTTTACGTTCGTAGACGTTACAATGAGAAGAACACGAAACACAAAAGGAAAACACAAAGGAATTCTTCTTGCTGAGGTGAACAAGTCACAGGTGTTCAAAGCAAGATTCGTCCTATATGCGATCTACCCACAGGAACCAGCAAGTTCAAGTATAAACCTCTGGAACGCTCTTCGTCAACTTTGGAAAGACTTTAGAACTCAATTAATTCGGACAAGCAATGTTGCCGGCGCATGGACTTGGCAACTGTTATTGTTGGCGCATGGAGCTCCTGTAGTGGGATTTGTAGCTCTGAACTTTTCTCCCTTCAACACCTTCAAATGTGGAGGGGGTGCTCTATTTCTAGAGCATGGCGGGCACCTATGCGCGCAGAGGAATGCTCATGCGTGCATGAACGCAGGGCAACCAAATCCCACGAAATCTGGATCCGTGCATCGATACAGCAGCGTGCAGCACGTCGTGCACTGACAGCGCCGCATGCGCCGTCCACACTGCACGCTGGCAACGAGATCTTCTCGCATGCTCCCAATGCACATACATCGCAGCGCACTGCTTGCTGACAGCAGAAACACCGCTGCGTGTTGCACGATGACAGCGCCACTGCGCGCCGAAAGGAGACATGCCCATACGCCTAGTACCTAGCCTCATGGTGTGTGCACGCCAAAGCGCACGGCCACTAAGGCGCATATGCATGGCCGCAAAGCGCATGGCCGTGAATGCTCCTAACACATACATAGCGTCGTGCATGCGCCCGCATATAGCCCGCGCATAGTCGGCTCGTAGCCGCGCATATGCCCTCACATACGCTCCGAGCATGCGTCCGCGGAAGCAACCGCGCAAGCAACTCGCGCATGGATAGAGCGCACGAGCGTCATGCGCCGATGCTGACATGCTAAGTGCAAAGTGCGTCATCAAAGCACCAACAAAATACAATGAAGCCCCTATGTAAAGAAGATTACAAACTTACTTTTAAAACTTTAACTTGCAATAATGAAAGCTAATAGACACAAAAATACGTTTTTCTCTTTACAATTGCAGGAAAATTAGCACATAAAATAAAATTCTTTGCTGGGTGATGACGATCACCGTTGCGTAAACACATAATAATACGGACATTTATTCACAAAAGTGTCCGCGAAACCAAAATATTGCCTTACAATGAACTAAGGCAAAGTCAATGGATTTGGCCCTTCAAAAAAATCTAGACTTAGACTTTCAAAGGCGCGCTCGGAGTCTCGCTCGGCCGATGCGATCATCGCTAAGGTAGGTGGCTCCGACGAACCTGTCTTTGCTTAGCCTTGATGTCACACCCCGACCCAGAAAATTGCTCGTCCTCGCATCGATTGATCTGAATCATCGTCCTCGTTGGCGTGATGTCGTACGAGTCTGGAGTTGCACTCGTACAAGACAAGATGACAAGTTCTCAAATGGTTATCTTTGATTTGATATTAACAACGAAAGAAAATCAGAGTATACGAAACAATTCTCTTTATTGATATTCGAAATGACATTACAAAGACTTTTGATAGCTCAACAATATATGCCGGATTGGCTACAACTCTCAGGTTCTCTCTTGCCCACAAAGGAATTCACCGTTCCATACATCATGCCTTCTATATCTCGGTCGCATCAATCATGTTGCATGTCCGAGTGTCAATGCGGTCGCATGCCTCAATACGTTTCGACATTCCAAGCCCCATCGCGTTCAAGCGAAGCTCCGCCGCAAGCAGACCATTCCCTAAACCTGCTAGCACACTAGTGGGGGATTAGTACTTTCGTCCTCGATGTACTGATCAAATACCCACTTAACAAACCGACATTTAATATTGTATTGATTTATGCAAACATACAATTTAGCGATCTTTTAATGTTCTTCTTAGGATCAGTTCATGGCATATTCCAAGATTGTAAAGCATGTTATCATGGCAAGCATGTTGTTCGATTCGCATAAGTAAACAAGCAACCAATAGCATTCCCGTGTTGTTTTGTGACTTCTTACCAACATCGACGCACTCGCCCTTGCACCGACGCAAGGTGGATATGCCTATTGGCTCTCCCTGTAATGTTATAAGTGCTCTCTACGCATGATCTATAGGTGCAAGATATGTGTGTACCCCGCACTCTCGACCCATCGCCCTTAATTATATGAAGGTCACTAGCTTTCCGGGCTAGAATAGACTTATATTTCTCAAATCAAAACATAAGACGATGATAACTCTGTGCGGTTGCTAACCGAAACATGAGAGGACCACCAAAATAATCGTAGCAAGTGGCTTATCATATTCACTAGAAGGTCGCTATCCATCTAAATAAAGTGCACCAACAATACCGTAAACGTAATGCCCTCCTAGGCCGAGCGGTCCCAGTGCCCTGGCGCACCACGTTCGAGGGCTGCCCGTGCACAGGCTTCTTTATATCTTTAAGTCCATTTGACCATGCAACGCATCTTATCTTTCATACAACCAAGCAAGTTTGCCTATCTCTATTTCAATTGGCACAACGCCCCAATGTTCTCAACGAACGTCCCGAAGGCCATGAACATTTTGAAAGTACCATGCCGCATCGACAGTTATGTCACATCCGTGCCACAACTGTTCACTTCATCGCAACGACGCCATCTTTTGTAAGTCTCGTCTTCCTGTATACCCATGAACATTTCGAAGGTACCATGCCACATCGACAGTTATGTCACATCCGTGCCACAACTGTTCACTTCATCGCAATGATACCATCTTTTGTAAGTCTCGTCTTCCTGCATACCATGATATAGTCATTCGTCTTTCCTTGCATTGTGCATTCGATGCACGCCTCAAAGCCGTATTTCTTTGTTCTATGCCCTAGTGTTCAATGCGTTATACTTATGTTCCATCCTTCCGACTCGTGCAACTGAGGCACGCCTCGATAGGGTATTCAATGTTCTATAGCTTGTGCAACTGAGGCACTCGTGCCGATATAGTCTTTCAATATTCTAGCATGCTAACTCGTGTACGGGGCACGAATGACTTGTGCACTGAGGCACTCATCGATACAGTTATCCCATGTTCTTATGGCTTGCGCACCGAGACGCTCGCCTTTGCGATATTCAATGTTCCTTAGCGACTCGTATATTTGATGTACATTTTATTTCAATTGTTCTATCTAGTGTTCGACACGCACTATATTTACCTCTCTATCGAGCCACGCTCGTGGCGTCGATAGGTCAACTCAGCATGCAATGATATATATTTTACTTAGGCATGAAAGAGTAGAAAAGGGAAGTCAATGTCCCCCCACCTTGAGCCGATACGCCTTGTCGTTTTGCCGAGCCGATGCGGCTCGATTTTATAACTTCATTGCACGGGAAACTCTTCTGACTTAGCCTTTCGAGCACTTTGTGCTTCATTGAACTATACGATCGATTTGGCTTACCGTACCAATGCCTCAATCCGTCGCAAAGCGACGATTGATTTTGCGGACACCTTTCTGAATAAGACAAATTGTCGACCTCTAATATTACAGCATAAACGTATATCCTGCACACGAAACCAACTAAAATCAATACCCATCGAATCGGTCAATTGCCTTGCGTCGATTCGATTTCTTAGAATCTTCGAATCGACTCAATGCTTTCTCTCGGGCCAACTTAACACTTGCATCGATATTACTCAATACGTTCCTCGGGTCAACGTAACTCTTTACATCAATTCGTATCGATGTATTTCTCGGGACAATGTAACTCTTATATCGATCCGTATCGATACACAATCGGGTCAACGCAACTCTTCGAGTCAATGACTCAGCATAATGCACCGTACGGAGCTGGGCATTACATAATATACCACTCAAAATAAGGTTCGTTCTCGAACCGAAACCAACACTAAATTCTAAGGGTTTTACTAGATCGTTCCACGATCTCGTCTCACTATCGTTTGGATCATACAACTTAGTTTAGAATCATACGTATATTTTAGGTGTCCCACCAATATATGCATTTCAGCCAAGCTTAGTTGTAGGATATCGGAATAAAGCTAACATGTAACTTCTCATTCTCAATTACTCGCCATCTCGTACTCTCGATCGAACTTGGGCTCTAGTGCTTTTTCTCGTAATTCTATTGCATATGCATATTGATACACACGCGATCATCCAACAAAAGTCAAGACACACAATGCGATTCAAAAATCGTATTTCTCACTTCGTAAGTTTCATCGGAACTATCAATTCTATGCGTCACATCAAGTCGTCGTGCATCCGATCACAACGAGTCACAACAACGCCTTGCGCTCGACATTGCTAACCAACTATTTCTGAAGTTTCACTTCGTAACTTATCTCGACAAAATTATCGTTTGTTGACTTACAAAAGCATCAACATTCAGGACTACATCTGTTAGGTGACTTACCTAGACACCGCGCTTAAATTCTTTCGACGTAACTTTTAAATTGACATTGCACAAAGGCCACAATCTATCCAACACAAAGTTTAATTCGAGTCGACAATGCTCAAGGCAACGATTCGCCTTAACACAAAGGTCTTTACGATGCGTCTTACATTTGATTCCTACCGAGGAGGAAGTTTTTAGCCAAATTCTAAACTCGTTCGTCTCGCAACATCGAATACAAGTTCGATTCACGCAAGCTCAATTCTAAGGTGAATCCAAATATAACGACATAACTCGTAAGTTATTCCCTTATCGTTCTCTCTCGTGTATAACACGATTCTCGTAATCGCCTATCCGAATCACCAAGTTCGTTGGTGAATTTCTAGTTCGATCGTCGACCAACATAACCATTTAAGCATTCATCGACGAATACTCAAAATCTAACTATATCATTCTCAATCGAAAGCTGTTCCAACAATTCTCGATCGCCTAGACTTATCGTCAACATGCACCACATTTTCTTTCTCAATGCAATTTTATATGCGACATCGCATGGGTCATCTTATGTATCTGCAACATTCAATTTGATTTGGCGGTCAAGTCTTCTAGGGTCAGCTGCCCCGAAGCTACGCTGGATAATTGTGGATCATCACCGAAGAAAAATTTACTACGAACCATGCTATATATTAATTCACGTTCCTACCCAAATCCGTACATAACCATTTCTATCGGCGTAACTGATGCGCAACTAGCCTCCGACTAACTCATGCACTACCGTCGAAAATTCTTTAACTTACGAAACATCTACTCATATCGAGTTTGAGTCTTTCTATCCATGGTCGACATCCGAGATGCTATACGCATCAGGACAATCGTCGATGACCTTATAGTCTCGCCCTGATCAATCACAAAATTTACGATCAACCAAGTCGACACCTTCGTATTGTCGTTTCCGAATATCTCGTTATCGTAGGCCTACCCCGTTGTGTGTTCTCATATCGTGCTTACGTTTCTTGGCGTATCGATTTTGATAGTTCATATCAATTTTGATAGCATGAGGGTCGACTTCGAATCTGTTTCAACGTCAACTTAACTCGCATTGCATACATCCAAGTTCTCTTCAAACTTTTCCATACTTATCAACTCGTTTTTTGATTCGTCGTATCCCGCTATACTTTGATCGCGTATCTGAGTTCCCGATTATCCAACATCGAAAGCTCAAGTTATACGATCACGCCCTCTAAGTTTCGCACGTTTCAGTCATACTCAAATGAGTTTCATCGCAACATAACCAATATATCTTCGTAGGCATGATTACCGCGTCAACCAACTTTTCACCGAGTCACAATTTGTGCGATCCGATAACCATTCGCATTGGCTAATATTTTTATCGAGCTCGCAAGTTGGGCAGTTTGATTACAATTCACATCGACTAACATTTTCATCGAGCTCGCAAGTCGTGTGACTCGTTTATAACGTTTCAAGTCTTCTATCTCGCCGATCTGATTGTTTTCTCAAGGCATAGTTGTTTTGCTAGTTTCTATCATTCGACCGACACATAAATTTTTGTTTGACGTATCATTTAACGATACAAGTCCCGCCTTACCGTCCTAACCGATCATCGAAGAACACTTGCATCAACATGCCGTCATACAAATCCTCAATCGAGTTTCGGTATTATTCGTCTGTTGCGGAAGAATCTTTCATAATTCTCACAATGCGTCGATACAATTCATCACACAACTGGTATATTATATACCTCTCAGAATCAAGTCATTCATCGCATATATGGTATGGCATATACCACTCGGAATTCATGTTATTCATCGCATATGTGGTATATGCCTATGTGGTATGGTATATACCACTCGAAAATCAGGTCATTTCCCACGCATCATACTCGGTATGAACCAACAATCTCTTCCGACTCACGATTTCCACAGTAATCGTGCTTGACCACAACCGTAACTTTTGATTAATCAAATCCGACACAACTCGGCCAATATTTTTATTTGCCAACACAAGTTCGGTGTGCCACCGAACGATTCGTTCTATCGATTCGATTTATGATTTTAGTTCCTTTCGTTGCACAGCATGCAATAATTTATTTCCAATATCCGTTGCACTCCGTGCAGCGATTGCTTTGACACGCGTTGCACCACGTGCAACAATTTACTTTTGACACACATTACACATCGTGCAACGACTTATTTTCGACATTCAAAGTCAGTACTCAAATCCATTCGATATTGACTTATCACTTTCATTTCAACGCACATTCACAATCAACTTGTTGCACTTCCTGCAACGCATTATTTAAGTTTCCGCATTGGGTGCAACCAATATTCACAACCCATTGTACTTCATGCATCGTTTCATTTCTCATTCAACATGTTACATTGGAACAACATCTCAAATTGTATTTCACAATTTGTTGTACTTCAGCAACTAACATTTCATGGCTCGTTGCATTCAATGCAACGAAACGTTTCACGACTTTCTCCATAATATTATGTAAATTCGAAGTACTTGTGGCAACGTTACCCGACTTTGTATTAGACTTATTATATGGAACATCCAGTACGGCATCGAGTAGAGTCAAGAGTGATTCGATTGGTGGTGGGCAATTCTTTGGAATTGAAACAAAGCAAACGTCCTGAGAAAATTGAGCCTAGAGCTCTGATACCAATTTGTCACGCCCCGACCCGAAAAATTGCTCGTCCTTGCATCGATTTATTTGAATCATCGTCCGGGCGTGATGCCATACGAGTCTGGAGTTGCACTCGTACAAGGCAAGATGACAAGTTCTCAAATGGTTATCTTTGATTTGATATTACACTACTAAAATATGCTATATTAGCAACCTAATTTAGCGACGTAATTTAGCGACGGAATAAAACTACGTCGCTAGATATGTAATATAGCGACTCCTTTCTATAGACATCGCAAAACGTCGCTGAATAGCGACGTTCAGCGACATTAAATAGATTACATCGCTGAATAGCGACGTTCAGCGACATATTATTAAAATATGTCGCCATATATAGGGCACGCTGTTTCCTTTTTTCCCCTCACTCGAAAATTAGAAATTTTCCTCGATCGAGCTCTTCCCCCCAGGTGACCCCTTCCTCCCCTCCCCCCCCGGCGACTCCCCCCCTCCCCGCGACTACCTCCCCCCCGGCGACCCCTACCCCCCCTCGAGCTCCTCCTCCTCCAATCCGAGTTACTCCTCCTCTTCCTCAGGTAAACCCTAACCTAACTCCTCTCCCTCATCCTCCTCCTCTCCCACGGACACACACACACACACATACACTGACACACACACATACGGGCCGAACCCAATCGGATAAACCCGTTAATGGGTTGGGTTAGGGTTGTAGATACTCGGGTTCGGGCTCGAATTTGGGTTAAAATATTTGAACCCTTGTAATCAGTAAAAACTGCTGTAAAGCTTGCTAAGGGGACTTAGCATGTCCAAGTCCCTGTGTAGAGCCCCATCTATACATATCGGTTAACTAATATTAGATAGGGCTCGGGTTGTGGGGGATCAAAATAGATGGGCAATGATAGTCTAGAAAAGGCTCGGGTTTGGCCCAGTAAATTAGTAGAAGTAGCAATGTTACTTGCTTAGCAACAATTGGCCTTGGCAGTATGGCTTGACCTTGCATTGCCAAGGCTGGCTTTAGAGCCTGTACACAGGTTTTGGGGCAGTAGAGTGATGCCCACTCAAGTACAGGCATCAAGGGGACTTAGTTTCACTGCAGGAGGCTCGGGAAGCTCCTACAGAGAGCAGGTTTGGAAGGAAAGTGCTGGGACTATACTTGGCAGCAGTAGGTTGCCTGCACTTAAGCAAGGATTGGGAGGGTGGCCCAATACAGAGATATAAATATAGAGTAGGTGTCATATATTAGTTAAATAGATAGATTATTAGTCTTCAGTTGTATAGTTGTATGTATCAGTTTTAGTCCCCCTTACATCCAGTTCGGACCCATTCGAGTATGGTATCAGTTTAGGATAATTAGTTTAGTCTAATATTCCCATCTTTTTTAGTCTAATGCCTTTGAGTTTCAGTCCTATTTGTTAATGGTCAGTCCTAAATGTTCAGTTTGTTACATTATTGATTCAATCCCATTCCCTTTAAAGTTCAGTCCATTACTTGTTATATTAGTATCAACCATATGAAGTATGAAAAGGTTTATAGTATCAGTCTTTTGATAGGATGTATCAGTCCTTTGATGAAGTGGATCAGCCCCTATGTGAGTGTTAGGAAGAACTGATATCAGTTGGTATCAGTTGATAGGTAAATGAAGGGAATTTTAGAATCAAGTATCAGTCAACCTTTCCTATCTTGGTATCAAATATTTGATATGAAGAGGATATGATATCTAGTCGAGTAGAAGAATTGGCTTAGGGCATAGGCTAATAGGTCATGTACACTACTCATGTGCACTGGTATGCACAGATGTACAAGTGATGAAGGAGAGAAAAGAGTCAAGTGTAAGGCAGGCTAGGGGAACTACCCTGTAGGCAGTAAGCTCAGGAAGACAGAGCCATGCCTCGCCCGAGTTGCACCCCTACACACGATTACCATGTCTCTCTACTGTAATATACACTAGAAAGTTCGGACACTGCAAATATCGGTGTTTCTTCCATGTCTATGTCTAGTGAAGGATAATTGCCTAGACTTAGTCAACTTCACCTAGTTTGACTAGTTTGTCCAAGATATTGACTTAGTCAACTCAACTTCATCCAGTTTGACTAGTTACTGCGCTGAACATGTTTGTCCATCTTTGCAGAATTATTTCCAAATGGATATGAATTACTACTTGCGGAATCGTTCATGGATGTACAATCATCGTCCTGATGATATATGTGGTATGCGGGATGAATACATAGCGGGAGTAGAGCAGTTCCTGCAGTTTGCTAAGGTGTTCCCTCAGTACATGGATGGCACCAAAATTAAGTGTCCGTGTGTGAAATGTCATAACGTGAAATATTATCCAGAAGTGGAAGTGACATATCATTTGTACTCGAGGGATTTTACGCCTAATTACTATCAGTGGACTGCACACGAAGAACTTGTGTCTTTAGCATCAGAGTCGGAGCCTTATGTTGAGCCGTATATGCATGAGGGACCTAATTTTGTTTTAAATAATCATGCATACGACGACGGGTGCGTGAACATGGTTTTTAACGCTGCGAGGCCTAGTTTCGTTCATGATGCAGATGAGGAGGCCCCGAATGTCGATGCTGCAAAGTTCATGGAGTTGTTGGAGAATGCAAGGACTCCATTGTATCCTGGTTGTGAGGATCATTCATCGTTGGAGGTGGTTACAAGACTGTTGAGCGTTAAGTCAGATTTTAATATATCGCAAGAATGCTACAACCGAGTGTTGGAGTTGATTATAGAGATCTTGCCGGCGGGTGCTAAGTTACCTAAAGACTTCTATCAGTCTAAGAGGATGGTGAGATCGCTCTGGATGGGATACGAGAAAATCGATTCTTGTCGCAATGGGTGCATGTTGTACTACAAAGACGACAAGGACGCAGATTTGTGCAGATTTTGTGGTGCTGATCGCTATAAGACAACTAGTACAGGAAGGTCTATCGGTGCAAGAAGATCGATCGATTCAATGCATTACTTGCCTTTAATGCCGCGGTTGCAAAGATTATTTATGGTGAAAGAGACGGCCGAAAATATGAGTTGGCACATGCGAGAACAGATTGAAGGAGTGTTGGATCACCCATCCGATAGAGAAGCGTGGAAGCACTTTGATCGAGTATATCCTGATTTTGCTTCAGATCCACGTAATGTCAGGTTGGGGCTATCTTCTGATGATTTTACTCCTTTTGGTCTTTTGGGATCCCAGTATTCGTGCTGGCCTGTGATTGTCACTCCGTATAACCTACCGCCTTGGATGTGCATGAAGACTCAGTACATGTTTCTAACCGTTATAATTTCTGGTCCGAACAATCCCAAGAGGAATATTGATGTGTACTTACAGCCTTTGATAGATGAGTTGAATCAGTTATAGGAAGTAGGCGCTAACACGTACGATGTTTCCAGGAAGCAAAATTTTCATATGAAGGCAACCCTTATGTGGACCATCAATGACTTTCCGGCCTATGGAATGTTATCTGGATGGAGCACTCATGGCCGTCTCTCATGTCCGTATTGCATGGACCGTACTAAGGCTTTCCGTTTGAAACACGGAAGAAAACTGTACTTCTTTGATTGTCATCGGCAATTTCTGCCAAAAGATCATCCGTTCAGAAGGAACAGGAATGCATTCCGTGCCGGCGTTGTAGAGAAGGATGATCCACCGCCAAGGTGGTACGGAGCCACGATATGGAAGGAGGTTAGAGATTTTCCAAGTGCTATCGAAGATCCTACAACTGGGTACAAGTACGATGGATTTGGTAGAGATCATAACTGGACAAAGAGGAGCATATTCTGGGATCTGCCATATTGGAGTACCAATCTGATCAGACATAATCTTGATGTCATACATATTAAGAAGAATGTGTTTGATAACATAATTAATATTGTGATGGACGTAAAGAGAAAAACGAAAGACAATCCTAAGGCCAGGTTGGACTTAGAAGAAATATACAAACGCCCTGCGTTGCATTTGATAGAGAAGAATGGAAAACAGTTCCTGTCGAAGTCAATTTTCTTACTGGACAAGGAGGATAAAGTGAGACTTTATCGGTGGATCCAGGGCCTAAAATTTTCAGACGGATATGTGTCAAATCTGAGAAGATGTGTCGATCTGAAGGAAAACAAATTGACGGGTATGAAGAGCTACGATTGTCACGTATTCATGGAGAGGTTAATTTCGATTGCATTTCGGGAATTCTTACCGCAGGCAGTTTGGGATCCATTGACGGAGCTTAGCATATTCTTCAGGGATCTTTGTTCTAAGAAATTGCTCGTGATCGTCTAGAAAAGTAAGAGAATGACATTGCGGTAACACTGTGCAAGCTAGAGAGGGTGTTTCCTCCTGGATTCTTCGACTCTATGGAGCATTTGCCGATTCATCTATCCTATGAGGCACGTGTTGGTGGACCCATCGAATATCGATGGATGTACCCATTCGAGCGACATTTGAATCACCTAAAAAGAAAGGTGAAAAATAAGGCACGGGTCGAGGGTTCTATTTGTGAAGCCTATGTTCTCGAGGAGATTACAAACTTTTGTTCGATGTATTTCAAGCCTCATGTTGCAACTAATAGAACGAGAGCTTCCAGAAATGACGACGGAGATCATAAATGTAATGATACAATACTTAAGGTATTCAATGCTCCAGGAAAACCATCGGGTAAAATGAAGAAGAGATATCTGAACGATGATGAGCTAAGGGCTGCTCAGGTGTATGTATTACTCAACTGCGATGATGATAAAGTAGAGAAGCTGGAGGGGTAAGTAATTAATACGTCTATATTATTTTAATAGTGTTGATTATTATACTATTACATTAATTGAACGATGTTGTTTTCAGCATATTTAATGATGATGTGAAGTCAGGTAGGCCACACATAACAGAAGAAGAACTAGAACAAGAAATGAGGCGTTATTTTCTATCATGGTTGAGTGCATATATAAGACTTGAGAACTCTGTAATTACCTTTCTGTATATGCACTTGAGAATGAGCTTAATTTATTTTTTTGTGGTATTTTGGTCGATCGTCCATAGACAAGATTTGAGAATGAGTCTATTAGAATGCTAGCCAAGGGACCTCGATTCCACCAAAAATAGCTGTTTGTGTATCAGATCTTCGAACTACAAAGATGTTGATACGGGCAATGATTTTTATGGCATCCTACAGGAGATTGTGGAGCTGACATATAGTTATGGAATAGAGCCTGCTAAGATTGTGTTATTTAGGTGTGATTGGTTCGATCCGATTGAAGGTCAAGGTTGGAAAGTAGACAAGCACGGTCTTGTAGATATAAACTATCGGCATCGATATCAAGTCTATGAACCATTTGTCCTATCAAGTCAGGCTCAGCTCGTGTACTTCACAAGTTATCCTAAACGGGGAACAACAAGGTCGGATTGGTGGGCAGTATGCAAGACCAAAGCTAGAAATACCTTTAAGGTTGACGATATAGCTTATCAGGATGAACTACCTCTTGTAATAAATATTACAGAAGTGGACACGACGAAAGTTCCTCATTACACATCTAATTGTGTAGAAGAAGTAGAATTATCTGAAGAGGAAGATACAGATAAAAGTGAAGATGTAGAGGAGGAAGAAGAAGAAGAAGAAGAGCTAAACAAACTAGATGAATTTTCAGAAGATTAAATCTGTACATTTGTTTTATCATCATATTTGACACTTTAGTGACACTTTTATCATATAAATCTGTGACACTTTAGTGATACTTTTATCTGTGACTATGATATTTTTCATAAATATGTGATGTCTATCATATAAATATGTATATTTGCTTTATTGTCATATGTTATTATCAGGTATGACTAGACTAATAGGATGACGCGGAGGATATTATATTAGGCAGTCCCGTCTGCCTCAGGCTGGGGATGCAGATTTCGTACCCTCATCCTCATCTTCGAGTATGCCAGTGTACCGTTCTGTTCCTGGTCTATTACCCGGACAGGGCAGTTCCAGCAGGTTGGCGACTCCTCACTCGTCGTCCAGCATTCCTGATCCCACGTCCAACATTCCTTCCGCGTCCAGCATTCCTCCTGTCGACGGCTCCATGGGAAGAGCCAACGCCGAGCATATGGAGGACGGCGATCAGACTGATCCTGCCCAGACAAGAGGTGAGAGCGACCCTCCATGCGCTCCCCCGGACGAGACGCGTATGGAGATTTGGACAGACGGGCCTACGAAGTAAGTTAATTAGTTAATATATATTTCTCAAATGATTATATGTACATATATATTCATGAAATTTATTGTTGTATGGATATTGGCGTCCTGCAGTACAGAGACAGCTGGGGTTATTTCTGAGGCAGAACTATGGTGGGCCTTGGATTAACTACTCAGATGCTCCCGCAGATAGGAAGGCCTTTTGGTTGGCCCACTTCAAGGTAAAAAAATAGTTTATTTTTAAATTTTAATAATCATTTGTGTATATTATACAACTTTTCTATTTTACTTCTTTTAGAGGACCTATTTCTATCCACCACACCGGGCGGCAAAGATCGAGGCCCAATTTTCTGTCGTCGCAGGCAAGCTCATCCGTGATGCGATCCACGACCAGAAATCTCATGATCGCTCCGAAAAGTCGATCCATGGTTGGATCACGCCAGAGCAGTGGACTGCGATGAAGGCTAGATTCGGCGAGGCCAGGTACCAGGAGCGGTCTGACAAGGCCAAGGTGGTGCGGTCGAGCGCCAGTAAGTGGTGTGGTGGCTCCATTCCGATGACAGAGCATTTTCGTCGTCTGGTACTTTCCTATGACGGACATCCTTTTATATATAGTTGGATAGAATGTTTAATACTAATAATAGATAATATATTTTAAAAGGTAAAAAAGGGTGAGGACCCCAACATGGTGACCGTCTTCCTGGTCACCCATCGGAGGGCTGGAGAGTTCATTGACGAGAGGGCGACGCAGGCATATGTACGTTCTATTCTTTATATTAATTTACTATAATTTAGAAAACAGGAAAATAGATATCAATATAGACTTTAGCAAATACTTAGACGTTAGCAAACATTGTTCTAGGCCGAGTTTCTTCGGCTACAAGAGGAGGCGGCTGCTGCTGCTAGTGCGCCAGCAGAGGGAGGGGCTGGTACTTCCTCCCAGCCGCCTACAGCTCCATCGCAGGACGACCTCTGGATGACCGCCGTTGGTGGTCTTCAGAAGGGTACGTACTACGGTACGGGATCCTACGACGCCTATTTGGCTTCAGAGTCATCCCGGGCCCCCTCTATCAGTGCGTAGTCTCCAGCTTTGTAGGCGTCATTACGAGCTCAGGATATTGGTCGTCAGATCGACGAGCTACATCGCGAGTTGCAGTAGCAGATTTCTGATCACCATACCGCAGAGCGAGGATCCGACGATCCGATGATCACCGAACGATTTGATGCGGTCGAGCATAGTATACAGGAGCTGATGAGTCTACAGTAGGCTACAGCTGCCAGATTGCACACGCTCACCGAGTCTACGCAGCGCACAGAGCGTAGACAGGTCGAGCTGGAGGGATCGCAGAGGACCATGTCTGCCTCACTCACTCGCTAAACTGCTGACGTGGCAGGCATGCCATGTCATCACATAAAAATAAATAATGTCACTACGTAGTCGCACTACGTCGCTAATTTGGCGACGTTCAAATTCGTCGCCCTCCATCGCTAATTTTGCGACGACCCAGCGACATTGGGGTGACGTCGCAAATAGCGACGGAGGGCGACGAATTTGTCATCTGCGACTAGCTTTTTTGTGACCTTCATCTTTCGTCGCTAAAGTCATCACTAATTACGTTTAGCGACATTTTTTCCTTAATTAGTGACGTATCTGGACGTCGCTAATTTGCCTTATTTTAGTAGTGATATCAACGAAAGGAAAACAGAGTATACGAAACAATTCTCTTTATTGATATTCGAAATGAGATTACAAAGGCTATCGATAGCCCAACAATATATGCCAGATTGGCTACAACACTCAGGTTCTCTCTTGCCCACAAAGGATTTCACCGTTTCATATATCATGCTTCTATATCTCGGCCGCATCAATCCTGTTGCATGTCCGAGCGTCAATGCGGTCGCATGCCTCAATACGTTTTGGCATTCCAAGCCTCAACACGTTCAAGCGAAGCTCCGCCGCGAACAGACCATTCCCTGAACCTGCTAGCACACTAGTAGGGGAATAGTACTTTCTTCCTCGCTGTACTGATCAAAGACTCACTTAACAAACCAACATTTAGTATTGTATTGATTGATATAAACATACAATTTAGTGATCTTTCTATGTTATCCTTTCAGTTCATAGCATATTCGAAGATTGTAAAGCATGTTATCATGGCAAGCATGTTGTTCGATTCGCATAAGTAAAGAGGCAACCAATAGCAATCTCGTATTATTTTGTGACTTCTTACCAACATCGACGCACTCGCCCTTGCACCGACGCAAGGTGGATACGCCTATCGGCTCTCCCTGTCATATTATAAGTGCTCTCTACGTAGGATCTATAGGTGCAGGATATGTATGTACCCTGCACTCTCGACCCATCGCCCTTAACTATATGAAGGTCACTAGATTTCCGGGTTAGAATGGACTAAAACATAAGACGATGATAACTCTGTGTGGTTGCTAACCGAAACATCAGAGGACCACCGAAATAATCACAACAAGTGGCTTATCACATTCACTAGAAGGCCGCTACCCGTCTAAATGAAGTGCACCAACAATACCATAAACGCAATGCCCTCCTAGTCTGAACGGTTCCAGCACCCTGGTGCACCATGTTCGAGGGCTTTCCATGCACAAGCTTCTTTATATCTTTAAGTCCATTTGACCATGCAACGCATCTTATCTTTCTTACAACCAAGCAAGTTTGCCTATCTCTATTTCAATTGGCACAACGCCCCAATGTTCTCAATGAATGCCCCGAAGGCCATGAACATTTCGAAAGCACCACACCGCATCGACAGTTATGTCACATCTGTGACACAACTGTTCACTTCATTGCAACGATGCCATCTTTTGTAAGTCTCGTCTTGCTGCGCATACCTTGATATAGTCATTCGCCTTTCCTTGCATTGTGTATTCGATGCACGCCTCGAAGTCGTATTTCTATGTTCTACATCTTAGTGTTCAACACGTTATACTTATGTTCCATCTTCCGACTCGTACAACTGAGGCACGCCTCGATAGGGTATTCAATGTTCTATAGCTCGTGCAACTGAGGCACTCGTGCCGATATGGTCTTTCAATGTTCTAGCATGCTAACTCGTACACGGGGCATGAATGACTTGTGCATTGAGGCACTCGTCGATACAGTTATCCCATGTTCTTATGGCTTGCGCACCGAGGCGCTCACCTTTGTGATATTCAATGTTCCATAGCAACTCGTACATTTGCTATACGATTCATTTTAATTATTCTATCTAGTGTTCGACATGCACTATGTTTATCTCTCTCTATCGAGCCACGCCCGTGGCGTCGATAGGTCAACTCAGCATGCAATGATATATTTTTACCTAGGCATAAAGGAGTATGAAAGAGAAGTCAATCTTCCTCCACCTTGAGCCGATACGCCTTGTCATTTCGTCGAGCCGATGCGGCTCAATTTCATAACTTCGTTGCACGGTCAACTCTCCTGACTTAGCCATTCAAGCACTTTGTGCTTCATTCAATTATACGATCAATTTGGCTTACCATGCCAATACCTCAATCCGTCGCGAGGCGACGATTGGTTTTGCGGACACCTTTCTGAATAAGGCAAAATATTGACCTCTAATATTTCAGCGTAAACGTATATCCTGCATACGAAACCAACTAAAATCAATACCCATCCGAATCGGTCAATTACCTTACGTCAATTCGATTTCTTAGAATCTTCGAACCGACTCAATGCTTTCCCTCGGGTCAACTTAACACTTGCATCGATATTACTCGATGTGTTTCTCGGGTCATCGTAACTCTGAATCAATTCGCATCGATGCATTTCTCGGGACAACGTAACTCTTATATCGATTCGCATCGATACACAATCTGGTCAACGCAACTCTTTGAGTCAACAACTCAGCATAATGTACCGTGCGGAGCGGGGCATTACACTTGACCCATAATAATATGGACAATATTGCTAGATCGCTAGGCAATAACACCGTACATGCTAATAAAATGACTCAACGCACCTAGGTAAGGGAATAATCCCATCTTGTATGCTTGTGTAGAACATGGAAATGAACTTGGAAAATTACTCGAACCTTCGTACCGCACTCCACGCTCGTGCCAACGCACAGCTTACGTTTCGAGTAGATTAATACTTATGCGTTCAATTATGAATGAAATGCTAGTCACTAGATCGTACCACAACTTGAGACATAAAACAATGAATGTTTACTAAAATGAGGCAGGAAGACTATCAACATAGTCGTTCCGAGCAGAGTATAGAAATATCGTAAGACTTCGGGACCAATGGGTCGCCAAGGCGGTTCCCGCACAAGGGGCTGCATAATGAATGAATATATGAATGAATGAATGAATGAACAAATGAACAAATAAATGAATGAACAAGTGAAAGAAAGAAAGATAAGAAGGAAAGAATGATTAGCGACGGGTATGTCGGGAACGTGTAACGGGGCTCGCTACCGTGCTGCATGGACACCGCCAACCTAGTCGATAATACATTATGGCTCTAGACAGCCTGACAAGTTAATTCATTCGGCTCATGACAGACCGACAAGATAATTGGCTCAAGATAGCCTGATAAGATAAATGGCTCATCACTACAAGAACAATGACGATTCTTGACGGTTTTATAAGTTGACGGTCGTCAAAAACTGTCAACAATAGTGGTTATCTTGACGGTTTTAGGTATACGTAAAAAAAGCACGCATTTTAAATTAAATTAGCAAATTTTTACCATAACAGTTGACGGTTTTAGAGGATCCGTCAAGAAACCATTTTTTTTTGTTGATGGATTGATAAAAACCGTCAATTAATGTATGTGTAAAAAAATTGGTGCAAATTTTTTGACTACATTATAGTAATTTTTTCAAATTGTTTATATTTGTTGACGGTTGTGGTTAGTTTTTATGGAGAGAAGAAGCAAACTTTCTTCCGATAAAAAAATCTCTCTCAATTCTTCTCTCCATTTCTCCTCCTCTCCTCTGAGTCCTTTCTCTCTTCCTCCCTTTATTTCTCCCACTCCTCTCCTTCGAGCCCAGCCGTCCCGATCCCGGTCGTTGAAGAAGCGGAGCACTCCGCCGTGCCATCTCTTGTCGTTCTCCCCTTTGCCAAAAAAGCAATCTCAGAAAGAAGAAGAGGTGCGGTGGGAAGAAGAAGAGGCACGACGGCGTGCTGCTGCTTCGACGCCGCGATCGACCATTGACGCCATTTTGGACGAGGAGGCAGATTTTGACGATGATGACATCAACCTCGAGGACATGAGGTACCATTTCTTAGGGTTTTTGTTAGGGTTTCTTTCTCTTTTTGGGTTATGATGATGATATAGATGAAAAAAGAACTTTTCCTCTATTGATTTCTACAAATTTGTGAAATTTTTATTTTAGGGATTTGAAGTTGGTTCTATTTCTTGATTTTTGAAAATTTGTTCTCCAGTCTACACATTCTACCTGCTCGAGGTAGTGTTCGCTGAGGAATCGGCTGCGGCTACACAGAAGAGAATGCCAGGTGAAGCCCTCTTTCGAAAACCTCCTAATTTGATTGTATGTGTTCAATATTCCAATTGGTCACTACAAAGGAACCCAAAACTTGCTGGAATTTGAAAGCCATAATCGTGGAGAATATCAATGGCAAATAAACCCTGTCTACAAAAGTCTAATTTTGGTCAATTGGGATTAGTGGTAATTATGTTTCCAAAGGGTGGTGATAATGGTGACACCTCTGGAAAGCCCACGGCCAACTTCATCTTGATATATATTCTTCCAATGTGGAAAGCAACATATGCCACAACTTGCACGCAGGAGTAGCTTCTACTCTTTATATCTTAATTTTCTTCCTCCACTGTTTGAGGAAAGACACTTTGTCTTGTTTTTTAAGAATTCACATCTCAATGGCAATGATGTCCATCAATTCTTTCACTTTAAACTAGTAATGTGTGCTTGACTGCATTGTAGAATTCTTGATTATTAGTACGCATGCATATAAAATATGTTTTCAAGAACTATATGCTTTTGTTAGCATACAGTACAAACCTTCGAAGATTGGATTTCCCAAAAAAAATATTACACATGTGTGTTTGATTATCATAGTATTTTCAGATAGTGTGTTAGACAAAGTTTGCATATAAATTGATTATCTGAAGTAATTTTTAATACAAGAATATTCATTATGCCTTGTAATATTGTAGTTAGATATCAGCATTTCTGTTTTAACACATCGTAACTTAACAAATTGGTTTGACTTATTAAAGTTTTTTTTTAAATTGGTTTGATGTTTTTTTTAAGTTGGTTTGTCCTATTAAAAAGTTATAGTACTGTTGATGGAACTTTATAGCGCTATGCAATAAAAGTGATCCTTCTCTCTGATCTGTCAGGATAGCAGTTTGAGTAAGATATATGTCCTTGCTTGTTTCGTTTCACTTGTTGATATAACTTTTAAAATATGTTTGGCTTCCTGAAAAGCTATAATTTGAAGGAAGACGACTCTTATATATAACTTGTGTGCCTTCATATGTTTTACTTTTTGAATGCAAGCTATTCATTTCCTTTGAAGCAATTTTTATACTTGGTGAACTCTCAGTTGGATTTTTATCTTCTTCATCAGGCTGAACTACTACATATACACCATCTCCATGTTTTAAAGTATTAGGCACTTTTTTTAATATTTTTGTAACTACCTTTATTGTTCATGTTGAAGGTTGTTGATTCGTGTCTGCGGTGGCCTAAATTCTGCCCTTCATTTTCATTTATAGAGTTCATTGATGAAGGAAAACTTTTATAATTCCTATCTTATATTTCTAAATTTAGTTAAGTGTTATCTTATCATTGTAATACCTTTATTTTTGTTTCTTATATATGATATATCATAAGGTGCATTAAGTCTGCCAGGAACTGAGATCGGATACTATCCAATAAGGGGGCTTCCTTCAAAAATTATGATTCTCAAGTTAGTCCAACGTTCCTGCCAAGGGTAGGCTCATGTGCTCTTGTCCTATATATAATTCTCATATCCCTTTATCTTTTCTACTGATTTCTCAGCCTCTATATGTTGCTCAACCTCTATATGTCAGTATCATTTTTTGGGTATCAATTTTGGGTTTGTTTTCTGAAGATTGATTTTTTAGTTCGGTTGTTTCACTGGGGGCTATAATGAGGAAGAAAAGTTGCGTAATTTTGCTTTGGCAATAGACATTTGGTCATTTTTGCCATATTACTTGGCTTTCAATTGATACATATGTTGCTGGGTTTTTTGACTTTGTAATTGAGCTAAAATTTTGGGTATGTGTTCCTAACTTCATTATCCCTAAATTGGAGTATCAGTTTCATAAAGAGTTTGCCTTCTCTAGGTACTGATACCACACTTGAAATTTGTGAGTATCAGTGGAACTTGGAGTATCAGTTTTATAATGGGAGGAATGGTTTATTGGCTACACTTTGTGGAGTATCAGTTTCATAACAGAGAGCAGTTGCTCCTACTGCTCTTTGTTGCAGTTGTAAATCATTCAACAAGTAAATCATTCAACATCAATTATACTTGAAATATTACTGCATCTATAATTATTGAGCTTACACAGGAATTTAGAAAATTCATTTCTAAAGTTGATATAGTGGAACTCAAATGTTTACTTTAATGCATTCGATAGTGTGCATATGGTTTAGTTATTCTTTCTATGTGGAACTCAAATGTTTACTTTAATGCATTCGATATTGTTATAGTTGTCAGTATTGCACTTGAGCAAGGAAGTTTACTGTGTTGTATGTTTCCCCTAACCACTACTAGACATTTACTTTCATGCCTCTCTGTAGATTTGCATGTCAACTTATCAGCAACTTACCTTTCTCAGACTTAGTACTTTTATTAATGTAATATTTGATATTGCAGTATTCTTGGAGGAATCTTGATTGTTGCTAGGCTCGATGCTGTGGGGGATGTACAAGGAGAACAAGAAGAAGAAAGCCATGGCCTTGCCGTCATCTAAGATGTATGGAAACTACATTACTTTGGTTGTATATGTTTGTGGTTGGACAAGTGTTGGGTGTTTGTGGTTGGACGTGTATTAAAAGTTTGTGGTGTATGAACAATATACAGTTTGTTAATATAAAAATTAGATTTTATAGTTATTTTATGTATTAAATATTCTAGATTATTGATATTATGTGTGTGTTCGATTCATTATATATAATTATAAATAGAATTTTGATTTCAGCTTCTCTTGACGGTTATAAAACGTCAACAATTAACTCAATCCTGCTGCAAAAGCGCTTTTCTTGATGGCTAATAGCCGTCAACTAGGCCGGAGTCAAGAAAAGTTTTTGCCTATGTTGACGATTCCTAAAAAGAGCTATCTTGACGGCTAAAAACAGTCAAGAAAACTACATAAAATGACAGCAAAAAACGGTCAAGAAAAGCCCTGTCAGGGACCGTCAAGAAAAGGGGGGACTTTTCTTGACTCCGGCCTAGTTAACGGATCTGCAACCGTCAAGATACCCATTTCTTGACGAGGAATCACCGTCAAGAAAAGCCCTTATTCTTGTAGTGCATGACAGCCCGATAAGTTAAAAAAAAATAAGAATACGAAATGGTCGTAGGCAACTCATGCATGAGGGACAGGATGAAGGATTCCAAGGCAACGATTAGAGATATCGTGGTCGGTCTAGGCAAAATCATGGCTTACGGGTGTGTGCGGGCTTGGGCACACAAGAGACGTAAGGCCGGGTATTTTATAGCCTATCAGGGTATCCCAGCCATCACGCTTGATAGGTCTATGAATACCATAAGTAAAAGCCCAAATGGCTTGTATAGCCAGCGACCGATGCATATAGATTAGGTTGGCTTGGTGGTGGCAATCCATGTGCAAGTCCTTGTAGACACACAAAAAGAAGAAGAAATGCTGTCTTTTTTTATTGGCACAAAGTACCACAAATCGAGTACACCTGAGAGATCCTGTGCTGAGGATCCCCGAGTAAAAAAAAGAATTCTGGGGAATGGGACGATGGAGATCGAGCGGCAGTTGCTCCTTTACTCTATTGACACTCCAATTACAAAAGTGGGAGAAAACCTAAGAAAATTGCTAACTCTCGGCTCACTGGTAAGAAGTGCAGCAATTTGGCTCTTGAAAATGCTCTCCGTTCTATATTTGAAGAGGGATGAGACCCCTTTTTATAGTAGTTTCTGAGCTAGAACGATGTTGTACGCCCAAATGAGGAAAACATACTGGTTTTCATGGGAGCATAGTCCTGCCTTGGACACGTAGGGTGTAGGTGCATGCAGGCTGCGAGATCGTGGGTTAGTCGTGGTGTTAACGTGGCCACATGCTTCGGGGTACGACTGCTCGTGGAGACTGACGTGACCATACACTTCGGTACATGTTTTGATCATGGCTTTGACCGAGTCAGGCTTGGGCGCATAGCCCTGTTTCAGGCTATGCGCCCTCCTTCTGGGGAGCTTGTCTTGGGCGCATAGAGCTTCATAGGGTGACTTGGGCGCATAGAGCTTCACAGGATGACTTGGGCGCATAGAGCTTCGCAGGGTGGCTTGGGCACATATATCCTCATTGGCTTGGGCGCATATGTTCTCATTGGCTTGGACGCATAAGGCTTTATTGCTGAAATTTTTATGCTTCTACAAGACCCCTTCAAAGTTTTCGATACTTGAACGAGTTCGAAATACTTTGAAAGAAGCATGACCTCTTCTCGTGATACAGTAGGAGCATAACACAGCTCTCTCTTTGGGCGCATAGCATTTGGTCAGGTTCCGGGATACCAAACGGAGCTCGACGTCGCCCGTGCAGAGGACGAGGACTTTGATCACGGCTCTTGCAGAGGAGAAGGCTACTTTCCAGGCGAGGAAGGATGCCCTGTTCGAGAGATCAACAAATTGGTTGACCAGGTATGTCAGTTCAACGTTACAAGTGAGGCGCGTGCCGCCTCGAAGAACAAACTGGCTGCGCAGATCACCGAAAAGTATAATCACATCGCATAGATCAGAACAAGATCGCCCAATCGAAGCAGACTTGAGGGCAACATCTGAATAGTAGGATTATTTGGCTCAGGCTGCCATGACCGTCACCACTTCTGCCCATTTAGAAGAACTGCTGGCAAAGTTGGAGGGAGAGCATCTGAGTCTGATCCTTTTCGAGGATAAACTGCTTGTCAAGAAGAAGCGCACTGTCGAGCTACCGCGAAGTCTGAAGCCGAAATCGCAGCTCTAAGGGACAACATCAATCGCCTATGTATCCCCTTGGATTCTTTGTAACTTTTTTTTCAGCCGTCACGGCTCTTGTACCTTTTTTTCTCTTGATAGACATTTAAGTAAAGAATAAAGAATCTTTTTAAAATGCATGTGGTTTTGTGAAATATCGAAACTAGAGGTAATGTGGACGTAGCAAGGGTATTTTTGGTGGGTATTCTGCTGGGGAATTTGATGTGGACCTATCCGTTTATATTCAAGTTTTTTTGAATATAGATAATAGTTTGAACAAGGCTGCTAATAGAGGTAATATGGACGTAATAGCAGAAGATGTTCTATATCTGACCAGAGGTAATATGGACGTGGAAAGATATTAACGTTAGGTAGGAGTAGATAATTGAGAGGTAGTATGGACGTGATTATCCTTGATAAATGCTTTGCTCAGAGGTTATATGGACATGGCAAAACATTTCTTAATCATTCCACCAGGAAATAATTATCGAAAACAATTCAGAGGTAATAGGGACGTGGCTTGTTTTCGTCAAACCGAGTTTGGACTGAGTCAAAAACGGGAATGATTCCACTAGGGAAATATTTTAGACGACCTATTATCCAAGGCGTATTCAAGACTCTTGAAATACGGATAATTTAGATAATTTTGAATCACATAAACATCGCATTTTACATTTATATTACTGAACATATGTAAACATTATGTAAAAAAAGGTTACACATGGTATTTCTTCAGGAACTTGCCGTTGATAGGCATCATGAGCAAGTCACCATCAGGCTTGGTTAGTCGGTACGCACCGTTAGAATATATTGATTCTATGATGAAAGGACCTTCCCATTTAGGCTAAAATTTTCCTTTCATTTTGTGTGTCATGACCATTGGTCTTCTCACTGCTAAGACTAGATCATCGACTTGGAAGATTCTTTCCTTTACCTTTTTATTGAAGGCTCTGGAAAGACGTGCTTGGTATAGCTCAATACGCTTCTGAGCTAACAAGCATTTTTCGTCTAGTGCTTTGAGCTCATGTAGACGCAGACGGTAGCTTTCTTCGGTAGTCAACTCGCTGGCTAAGGCTACTCGAAGAGAAGGAATCTGGATTTCTAGGAGAAGAACTTCTTCGCTCCCATAAACCAGAGAGAATGGCGTACTGCCTGTTGGTGTCCGGACTGTTGTACGATAGGACCAAAAATTCACCGAGCTTCTCATTTCAATCACGCTTGTTTGAAGACACGAACTTCTTGAGAAGTTTATGATAGTTTTATTGAAGGCTTCTGCTAGCCCTTGACGCTGGATTGTAGGCAGTAGAAGCTATATTCTGGATTCGATTCCTATCGCAGAACCGTCGAATGCATGGCTTGCGAATTATGGACCATTATCATGGATGATCCTGCGAGGTAGGCCGAAGCGATAGATAACGTGATGTTTGATGAAATTGATCACGTTCGACGCCTTTGTTGACCCATTGGTCATGGTCAAACCTGATTTTAATAATTGATCAAACTCTGTCTCGATACTAATCAATTTAGATATTTACCTATGACGTTTTGGAAACTGATCAAAGATGGATATCTACTCAGTTCAAGACCGAAGTTTTTGCCACTCAAGAATGTATTTCCTTCAAAGCAATGTAATTTTCATTTTATTGAGTCTAGAATACATTGTACACCAAGTCGTACTGGCAAATAGGCTATCCGAAAACGTTTTTCAAAACTGACCTATCTTTCTAAAATGATCTATGTTTTTGAAAAACATCTATTTTACAAAAAGCTTCTGAAGGAATTTTCAAAAAGCTAAAAATTATTTTCACAAAATTAACTGACCAAACCCTGACAGAACTCGGCCAGAGTTCGGCCAACTTGAACGTTATGTGAACGTTGGATTTTGAACTTGGTCTCCCTTCAGTTGCGGTTGGTTACAAAGATTTCTGTCCGAATTCTGCCCGAATTATGTCAGAGTTCTGCCTTTGGAAAAACTATAAATAGAGAAGGATTTCGATCATTTCAACACACCAATTCACTTTCAGTCTCTTCTCTTCTAAAGCTTACATTTCTTCCAAAGAGTTCTAAAAAGCTTCCATTTTCAAATCCCAAGCCAGTTACAATCCTCTAGTCGATTTGCCAGTGCGGTGCGGTCTAGAAGTTTTAGAGCGATTGTAATCAGAGGCTTGATTGAAGATTGACTCTTCACAATTGAAATTGGTCGAGTTCTTCGTATCAAAGCTCGCGTCTGTAGAAGTTACAAGGACTTTGTATGAAAACTTGCAGGATTTTCTAATAGTGGATTCAACTGAAAGCTAGAGTTCTTCCGACTGGACTAGTCCTCACAAGAGGGAACCAGTATAAATCTATGTGTTTACGTTTGCCTTCTGATCACTCTTGTTCATTACAGTTATTTATTTTTGTAATTACTGTTATATCTGTGAACTAACTGCTAATGAGTTTTTTAATTATAAATATTCCGCTGCCTACTCTATTCACCCCCCTCTAGAGTATTCTGCTTTACGATTTCGTTCTTACAATTGGTATCGGAGCGGGTTATACAGGTAAAACAAGGTAAAATTGCAGCTATATTCAATTATTTTTCAATTGTTATATAGATCACAGAATTACACATGGCAACTGTAAAATTCACAAGTGAAGGCCAAGCCACAAACAGACCTCCACTGTTTGACGGCACGAACTACACTTATTGGAAATGTAAACCCCCAATATTTTCTAATTATTTTAGTACTTTAAAGATTTATTTTTGCTATATTATTTAGAATTAAAGAAATAGTTTATATATGTATGTAATTATATATATTTTTTTTTATGTAATTTATATATATATATATATATATATATATATATATATATATATATATATATAATATATATATATATATAATATATAATATATTATATATATTGGGAGTGTAAAATTATTATATAATATAATATATATATATATTATATATATATATATATATATATATATATATATATATATGATAGTGTAAAAAAAAAAACTTACAATCGGACACTGTAGCATTGCTACAGTGCCAGAGGGAACCCGCGCCTGTGCTCGGTCGAAAGAAGGAAAGGAGTGTGGGATTTAAGATTTGATTTCATCAAATCTCCATCATAAATCCTTAGAAAAAAATTTCTTAATCTCTTAGGGAATTCCCACAACGTGACCCATATCCGAGCCGAAAAACAATTCGAATTAATCCAAAAATAGGATTTTAAAACCATATAAAACCTTACGGAAAATAGGGTTCTTGAGAAATCACCTATCGAACTTCAACCCCACGAATCAGGCGAATTCCCTGGACTCCGCCACCCTCGCCGGACTGAGCCCGACCGCCGCGAGAGCCGTCGCCAGCCAGGGGAGCAGCCCCCGACGACCTTCCAACGACAGCAGCCACGTTGCCCAACCCCGACTTCGCGCTTGACTTCCGTGTCACACGCTCCACCGTTTCACGTTCGTCTCTCAGGTACGAAGACCATCTATACGACTATATAACTCTTCAAACACTTCAATTTTAGATGCTTCGTATTGTTCCAGAAATCGAAGCCAAAACTAGCGTTCGATTAGTCGAAAACCGAGCAGATTTCGTACTTGAACACCTACGTTGGAAGGCAAAAACTTGCCAATCCAAGAATAGTTTCTAAACCCCATCTGAACAATTTTTGTTAACAGCATATAGGGCTGTGCAATCTAGTTCGTACCTTCGAATTCCTGGTCTGTGCAGGAAGTTATGAGTCTCGAAAAATCTAGAAAAACCTATATATTCTGTTTTTAAAATTTCTAAAATTTCTCCGATATGGCACGTGTCCCGACAAATCGGGCAACGTGGCCGCACGCAATATGCATCGAAAGGCGCGTATGGATGTTGCTGACGTGTGGAAACTGACGGAACTCAGTTTCGTCGCGTGTATGTGACGAAATCAGTCCGTATCCGTCAAAATACCCCCGTATTGCCAATTTGCAAACTTTGCCCTAACTTAGTATACAGTCGTCAATTCGAGACAAAACTTGTGCCAACAGGTCTGAATCAAAATTTTGGTCCTGTATGCCAAGTTTGGTCCGATTCTGAGAAAGTTGATCGGAACGCCAAAATTGGCGGGCCCGCGACCCACTCAAACGGGCGATTTTGTACGTGGCTCATCGAAATCCAAAACTGGACATACCGTTGAGTTCCTCTCCTCGAACTGAATCCATAGACATGTAGTTTGATGACTTTAGAGATCATAGACTTTGGCACGTGTTTTGGTGCAAGCGGGTCTAACGACGGACATCGTTTTGACCCGAAATTACGATTTTGCCTCTGTTCTAGAATTGGACTTTGGACAGGCGTTTCCTAGGTATATCTTTCTTCACCGAGATCATTTTTGATGTTTATTTCACCGTCTGGAGTCATCTGTGATTTGTGAGTTTTGGAGCTGACATTTGCTACTCTTGGATTGTCCTTCTTACGCCGCAGGCAAGTATACCTTGCCATAGATTCTGATTGTGTTCATTTATTTTCAGTATATTTTATTATTGCATATTTCTTTCTCTTATTTTTATTTCTAATTGGGCGTCCAAGTCACACTTGGGTGCGGGCGACTAGATTTAGTCATTGCGTTATTTTATTTCTATTATGCATGTCGACCTAGAGTTAGACGACCACCTTATGAGTGTGGGATATTTTCATATCTCCTATGGCCTTGACACATGTGTATCACGGATGAGTGAGTTCATATAGGACACGGACCTGCGTATACGACTGGCCATCGATATGTATGGGTCGTGCGACGGATAGGAGGTAATTGCTACTAGTGTGTTGAGTTAGATGCCGTAGCAGTTGCCAACTGGATAGGATGTGGATACATCTTGGACAGGAGCATTGGAGGGAGGGGACAACTACTAGCGTAGGGGCTACATTTATTTTTACACACTTTGTGGGCCGACAGTGACTCGTATGAGCGCTACTTTCTGCCCCTGGCCGATAGCGACTCGGATGAGCGCTACTTACTGCCACTCTTTATTTACTCTGCTGATCCTACAGCCCCTGCGTAGAACGTTGTCCTCAAAGTGCATCTCACATAGACGGTTAGGAGGTCCTGTAGAGTCATAGTTGCATATTTTACACATTCAGTTACTTTGGCATATTTTATGTATCTTGTTACGTCCTTCTAAGGACCTGGTGATCTCTCCAGGATTAGACGAGCAGGACTATCCCGATGAGTACGGTGCAGCATTAGATCCATCATACATCGGTGACGAGGCATCTTCTGCTCATACTTAGTTTTATTCTTTATTATCTGAGACCATGTATTGGACATCTTTTTATCATCTTTCTTGTTGTTTGAGGAGGTTGGACTCCATTTAGTTGGAGACTATTTTTCCATAGCTGTTTGGAGTGGGAATGTCCACCCGACTATATTTTGACATCATAATTATCTTATTTTGTGGACTTTATTATATTCTCTGTGTTGAGCTGTGGATAAAATTTAGTTATATTATTGTGGCTTATCATGAATCATTATTACAGCTTATGTACCAATACGAAGATTACCATATATTGGTGTATTCTTCGATAAGTACAGCTGGCATGTCTACGTACTTAGTCCTACGTATTTTGGGACTGAGGCATTACAGGAAAACACGTATGAGTTTCTTCCTGAAATCTTTTGATTTTGACTTATGGTCTGTTGTTATTGATGGCTACAAAAAGCCTCATCGTATTAATGTTGATGTAGTTTTAGTTGAAAAATCCTATGACAAATATACAGAGGATGAAAAAAAAAGGCCAGTCTTGACACACATGCTATTAACGCTTTATTTTGTGCTTTAGACAGAACTGAATTTAACAGGATGTCTACCTGCACAACATCAAATAAAGTGTGGAAACTTCTCGAAGTAACCCACGAAGGAACAACACAAGTCAAGGAGTCAAAGATCAGCAGACTTACTCAGGAGTACGAGGCGTTCAAAATGAAGCCAAGTGAATCAGTCACTCAGATGTTTACGAGATTCCTGGATATTGTAAATCCTTTGTCTTCACTAGACAAGGATTACAGTAACCATGAAAAGATTTGCAAACTTCTACGAGCTCTCACAAAGAACTGGATTCCAAAGGCTACAGCAATCATTGAAGGAAACGACCTCTCAACAATGTCTCTGGAAACACTCATGGGTAAGCTACTCGCTCACGAGTTAGAACTTCAAGACTTTGAAGATGCTACACCAAAGGAGAAGTCAGAGGAGTCGATCGCTCTCAAGGCTCAACATAGAAGAACTGTCGAAGATGACTCTGACGACAGCGACTCCGACTCTGAAGATCAAGCTCTTCTGGTAAAGAAATTCAAGAAGTTCATGAGATTTAACAGGAGAACAAAAGACATCAACAACAACAACAACGAGGAAGATCCTATTTGCTACGGATACAAGAAGAAAGGACACATGAAGAAAGATTATCCAACAGCATCATCATCAACAAGAAAAAGCAGTAAATATGACAAAAGCTTCCTGAAGAAATCTACATCAAGAAAGTACGGTAACACAAGCATATGTCATGAAAGTGAAGCCAGCGATTCAAAAGACGAACAATCAGATGACACTGCAAATGTATGCTTGATGGCTTGCGATCAGGTAATCACTAATCCTCTTTTTGATCCTTATGATGATTTCACATTTGAGCAACTAGGAGAGGCTTTCAGTGACCTGTTAAATGATTATAAGAAACTGTGTAGTAAATATGAAACCTCTAAGAAGGTACTCAAAGAGTACAAAGGTAAAATAGGAAGACTTACCGACCAACTAGATCATGTTAGAAATAATGACTCTTCAATTGAGTCTAGTGAGCTTTCATCTATTAAGTTGTTGTTACACGAGACTATCAAGTTATCTGAAAAAAAAGACCAAACTATTATCCAGTTAAAGGAAGACCTATCTAAGGAGAGAAAGAGTCTCCAGTGTGCACATGTCAGAATAGAAACACTTACATCTGACTATACTAGATTATATGACACTTCCAAAAAGTTGGAAATTAGTTTAGGATAAAATGGCCTAAAGTTGCCAAACCAAGCTCATTATTCGGTTGACGTGATAGGCCATGAACTGGTCTGCTCCAAGAACAATGTTCAATTCGTGGCGAGTTATTCCGCCCAGACGGTCGACGAAGCACCAGACTAGAGACAGCCATTCATCGACTTCGTCGTCTACGACATCCTCCCAGAGAACCCAAAGGAAGCCATTTCTGTCAGACGGCGTTCTCTCAGATTCTTCTACGATACAGAGACGAAGATGCTGTATCGCCGCTCCTATGACGGATTATTACTCCGGTGCCTGTCGAACGCAGAAGCCAAAGAAGCCGTGCGAGAAGCTCATGACGGTGTCTGCGGGGGCCCATCAGCCCGGCCCAAAACTACAAGATCGCCTTCGCCGAATGGGCTACTACTGGCCCACGATGGTGGCAGACGCGATAGATTATGCTAGAAAGTGCAAAGCTTGCCAAGTCCACGCGGACTTCATCCACCAACCATCCGAATTTTTACATCCGACGGTGGCGTCCTGGCCATTCGAAACATGGGGAATGGACATCATTGGTCCAATCACCCCACCTTCCTCCCGAGTACATCGCTTCATACTTGCGATCACGGATTACTTCTCCAAATGGGCGAAAGCTGTCCCACTTGCAGAAGTTAAGACTTCAAACGTGATCAGCTTCCTTAAGCATCACATCATCTACCGCTTTAGACTGCCCCGAAGGATCATCCATGATAATGGGCCGCAGTTTGCAAGCCACGTATTCTATCGGTTTTGCGATAAACACCGTATTCAGAATATCGCCTCGACGCCGTACAACCCGGTAGCAAATGGATTGGCAGAGGCGTTCAATAAAACAATCATCAAACTTCTCAAGAAGTTTGTCTCCTCCAACAAACGTGACTGGAACGAGAAGCTCGGCGAGTGCTTTTGGGCTTATCGTACCACGGTCCAAACAGCTACCAGAAATACACCATTCTCTCTGGTATACGGGAGTGAGGCAGTCCTCCCCTTGGAGACCCAGATCCCCTCACTATGTGTCGTCCTCACACATCAATTAACGACAGACGACAACTACCAACGTCGCCTGCAAGATTTAGAGGCCTTAGATGAAAAGCGCCTCCTAGCTCAGCAAAGGATCGAGCTGTACCAAGCACGCATCTCAGGAGCCTTCAACAAGAAGGTCAAAATCAGAACATTCCAGGTAGACGATCTCGTCTTGGCAGTCCGGAGGCCAATGGTCATGACTCACAAGACCGCCGGCAAATTCCAGCCAAAGTGGGAGGGCCCATTTATCATTGAGACGGTATTCTCCAACGGTGCTTACCGCCTCGCAAAGCAAAACGGAGACTTGCTCATGCTGCCCGTCAACGACAAGTTCCTGAAAAAATATTATGTCTAAACGACATTCGCTACAAGATCTTTGAGTCATGTACCCGCTGGTACCACTGAACTCACACCCACAACATTTTAGATTATCGAGTCATGTACCGGCTGGTGCCCCTGAACTCACCCCCATATTTCCTTCAGATTATTGAGTCATGTACCCGTTGGTGCCGCTGGACTCCCACTTTCTCAATATTTTAAATTACCGAGTTATGTACCCGATGGTGCCTCTGAACTCACATTCCGGTCACTCTTTCAGATAGTAAGTCACGTACGATTATACCTCTGAACTTTCTTCCTGTAAGAGATCCTCCCTCATGATCCACTACCCGCGCTCCCAGTGCACAAAAAAGGGTAATCGATCCACAAATTTCCAAAAAAACGGCCATATCCTCATTACCTCTGAGTCGTTTTCACTTCCACCGAAAACAAACCGCCCCCTCACATAGAACTTCCACGTTCTCCGACCTCTGAGTCGTTCTATGTACCCCCTCTTCATTGAGCCCACTCCTGCCATGTCATCATTACCTCTGAGTGGGAAGGCTCCGTCGAAGAAATCTTTATGCTTGCCATGTCCACATTACCTCTGAGCAAGTATGTCGGTCTCCTTTCGACCTATTATCTGTACCCACAACCGGAGTACGACAAGGATAATAGGTCCACAAATGTCCGCTGTTGACCACGAATATCTTTCGTGAAACCTCCCCTGCCATGTCATCATTACCTCTGAGCAGGAAGATTCCACGGTAAAACCCTCATGCTTGCCATGTCCTCATAACCTCTGAGCAAATATGTTGGTTTTTCTTTCGCCCTATTATCTGTATCCGGAACCAGGGTACGCCAAGGATAATAGGTCCACAAATATTCCTTTGCTAAGCTTCTTAGCATAAATCCACCACCCCACCATGCCCCGGGAGCCCAGCTGCTCTACGACATTCTTTTTTCCTAGCACCGAGAACATCCATGACCACTTCGCCACGGCTGTTCCAGACATCCTGTCCAAACTTGTTATCCGTACCTAAAACCAAGGTACGCCTAGGATAACAGGTCCACAAATAATCCCCCAGCAAGTCCAATTTCACAGACGCTACAAGTACAAGAAAGAGATGATGAGTTGAAACATGCTCATTTATTCAAAATTCAACGTACTACTTCATTTGGGATCACATCCCTTACAAAAAAAAGAGAGAAAGCAAAAAAAACAGACAGCTGATCACTGCTCTGGGGCACATAACACCCTGAGACGGTCCGTCAGCAAAACAACCGACCGCTCGAACCTCTGGGAGGCTCGACGCTCCGCCTCGTGGGTCAGCACCGCCTCGTCCTCCAGGTGAGCGTGAGCCTGCCAGTTATCCTCAAATTTCTTAAAGGCCCGCTCCAGGTTATCAGAAGATCGGGAAACCTTCTCGGCCTCCCGAACGATTGACGCCTGCTCCGCCTGAGCAGTCTCCAACTCTGACTCTAAGAAGGCTAATTCCCGCTGAAGTCCAAGAATACGCTCCTTCGTGTCAGCTGGTCATACAAAGCAGAGAACTTATCAAGGTCTCCCCGTATAACTGGCCCAGCCGTATCTCGGGCTAGCTTAATCCTATCCCGAGCAGCAAGAAGGAAGCCCCGCTCCCGCTCGATCGCAGCAGGCAAGCCTGCCTGTTGTATCGCCAGTAGTTGGGTCACAAGCTGATCAGCTTCTGTCAGCTTAGGTTCCAGCAGTGCAGCCAATCCCACCCCGCCAGGAAGGGACTTCAAGGTTGCAATCTGACCCCGGGCACACTGGAGAGATAGAGAAAATGGGGTCCCCTGCTCCATGGTAGCGTCTATGCCCCTTTTCAAATGACGATAGAAGCTGTCGACCACGTCCTGCGTCACCTCGTCCAGAGTCTCCGTGGAGGCCGGTGTCAACGGGAGTGTGGCTGGCAGCACCGAAGAAGACGCAACAGAATCTGCCGCTCCTGCCATAAGAGAAACCAGCTCCGCACGGAAGGACGCTTGAACAGCGGCCAACTCCTCTTCGGCAGCCTACAAAATTTGAATACTCGGCAGGGTCGAGAGGTCAGTCTCCGGAGCCGTATAATCTGCGAAGGATGAGGCGGAGACCATCGCCAACCCCATTCCCGTCGGCCTGGAGCTGGCAGGAGGCCCCTCGACATGGGACGGCAAAGAAGAGGGAACGCTCCTTTCTCCCATATCACGGCAGGCCGAGCCTTCCCCAAGAACATCCACGGTGGGAAGTAAAGGGTCAGGACCTACAGGGCCAAGGCAACCATGAATCGATTTGATCCGGAGAATATGTTGATAGAGCAAATAAGCCCCCTCATTAGTCAATATCTGGCTTATCTTACCAGCGGAGGAGTGTGAAGGCCGAGGTTCGCCTGCAGCCACCGCAGCCCCTTCACCAACAGCCTCCGAGTCAGGTATAATAGACTCCTCCGCCCTTGCATCCTCGGGAGAGGGTGCACCGAGATCGGCGTCGCCTTGCTGAAGTTCAGCGGTCTCGGAGACGAGCCCAAGGAAACCTTCGTCACCCCGGGTCGAGACCTCAGCAAACTGGGAGCTGTCAGCCGCCGCTGAAAGAGCCCCCGCAGAAAGGACCACGGCACACATGTCGCTAATCAAAGCAGCAAGGGCTGGAGCAACTTCAGGGGTGGTAGACGATTCAGGAGAGGACGGTTTATCGGGCACCTACAAAGAAAAGTGATTAAGTCATATCTCTGAGAGAAAAGAAAACTACAACGAAGAGATGGCTACGACTTGGTCTTACCCCCGCAGTAGCGTCTGTACCTTCACCCTTCTCGGTGATAAGTAATCTACGAGACCTAACAGCAGCTCTCTTCACGGAAAAGGTCGCTCTACTGTCAGAAGACTCGTATCTGACCCGTTTACGCGAGGGACCAGACACAGCTGAAGGTTGTTCTTCTCTCACTACTCCCTCTTGTGTAGTAAGCGACGGATCTTCCGCCGGTTCATCGGGTAGGGAAAGCGGTTGATCCGCTACTTCTCCACCCCCGCCAGAGAGGGAGCCTTCGCTATCATTATCATCCTCCTCCTCAGCCGACTCGGAAGGTTCTGATTCAGGGAGGGGAATCTGGAGCGCCAGTTGCTTTCTAGCCTTAGCCCCCTTGGGCTTCTCCTCTAAACCGGTACCTTCGATAAAACCAGTACTCGGATCAAAGTTAACAGGAGGCTTGTTCGCCATAACGTGATACAAAGCAGCCACGTACAAAATTTCCCTCGGCGCCTTAGCATCGGGAACCGAGAAGCTGGCCCGAGTATGATAAGCGTCATAATAATTCCACGCTCGGACGCCGTCAAGAACGCTGCCTTCAAAACCCAAACAAGGATTGGGACAATCAAGGAACAACTGGCTATAACCAAATTGGCAGGAAAACCTACTATGTAGGTAAGGCTCCAAGTACACATTATCCCGGTTGCGATAAACCAGATGCGCGGGGCGGATATTGCGCAACCAAGCAAGCATATCCGGAGATAGAAAATGAGAAGGCCCGGTACCGTCAAGATGTACCTTCCTTACTTCCTCATCAGAAAAGGGAGGAACAGACACAAAAAAGTCACACCCATCCACCCTCGCCAGCGCCCTCCGACAAGCTGGCATAGTGTTGTATTCCCAAGACCGGCGATGGCATTTGAAAAGGAAAGCGTCTTCATCTGTAGCATCTTCCGCTATCCCGGGTCCCATTAAAGACCTGTAATGCATCGCCAACCACCCCATCAAATAGTGGAAAGGCAGTTCTATGCGCTCAAAATCCAAAGTCTTCTTGCGAGCAATAACCTTGGACGAGAATGTTCGAAGACCATGGTGTATGCTGCACACCATGGCAGGAAGGAGGGCCAGTCTAACTCCGAATACTAGTTTAACGACAGGGAGGATGAAATGACGACCAATCCTCTCGATAGAACCCGCTCCTCCCGAGACTACGCAGTTTCGTAGCCATATCATTAAAAATCCAGCCAGAAGCGCCTTCTCCAACATCTGTATGGTCCCGTAGTGAAAATAGCTAAGAGAGTCAGCTTGACTCCTGAATATGTCGCTCTTGGATCGCGACTTCTTAACACTTGACATCAGATCCCTTACCTCTCCATGCGTTCGAGGGGCTCGAGGAGTAACTTCGCCAGAAGGATCAACTCTAAAAAGATAATTAATCCAGGATGTGGTGTGGGGAGCGGTCCCCTCGGAGCTATCCGTCGTTTTTATAGCCATTTGATGACAAGCACTATGATGGCACAACAACTCCCGATACACCGCAACGGAACCTGGGAGTTGTCTATCCAAGCCCTCGAACTCCTCATTTGACGGGGTATACACCTCGAAAGGCTCATTCCCCCAGGGAAGTTTGGAGACAGTATACATTTCATGAAGAGCAAGCCCCAACTCCCCTCCTGGTGCAAAGAACGTCCCCGTTCGCTGGCTATACATCTCCAAAAGCGCTACAAACAATGGCTTATTGATAGGAAGCCCATGACAAGTGCTCCGAATGGCCTGGTAAAGTCCCACCTCCCGCAAGAATGCTCCGTAGGTCTGCAAAACCCAAGTAGTCAACTGGGCCCAAATAGAGGTGGGGTTTATCCAGTTCGGCAGTGCCAGGCTACCAACGGGATAAGACTTCTTGCGAACAAGACGATTCAGAAAAGTATCAGCTTGAGTAAGTGTGAAGTTGGGACCGTATACATTCATGAAAGAGCCTGGGGCCAGACCCATCATGTACCGGAGGACGGAATCCTTAGCCGCGTACGCTGACCGCATATTCGGATTATAATGGATATTGCCCATCAACATCCCTGATTGAGTGGGAGTTAAGTTACACACCATCTTCCTGTCCAGCAACACCATATTGAACCATGACAAAGGATAATGACGTTCCATGAGAGGAATATGGATTGCCACCCCATCCAAAAAAAAATCCCAGTTCTCGGAAATCTCTAAAACTCGGGGATTCTTGATGATTAAAGCATCACCAAAAAGGAACAAAGGCTTCAGGTATTTTCCATCCAGCTTCCCAGTATTCATCATGGAACGGAGGTAATGGAGGATCTGATTCTCAATAGCCTTCAACCTCTCTAAAGGCTCATCAGTAGGGAATTGATTCAACACATGCTTAATTAAGTCGTCAAGATGCACGCCCAGGGCGAATTGATTCGAACCCACTATAAGCTCCCCAGCAGGATTTACGGGCAGATTCACCGGAGAAAGACGAAAGAAACGAGGTTAGAAGATAGTCAAAAAACAGAAGCATTGGAAAGATCATCTGAGTCTATGCGGCTCGGGTCGTCACAGCCTCATGCGGCTCAGCATTAGATACGTCCATGCGGTTCGGTGCATCATAGCCTCATGCGGCTCCGAGTTAGCCGAGTCCATACAACTCAAATTCAGACGAGCTTATAGACCCATGCGGTTCAGGTTAAGCACGCCTACGAAGCCAGACTCATGCGAGCGGATGCGGATGCAAGCAAGCGAGTTTAAGCGGTTCAAAAAGTGAGCAACGCTTATGCGGCCCAAATCGAAAACACATATGCGGCTCAGATCGAGTACAACAAGCTCATACGACCCCATGGGGCGAAGGGCTTATAAGCTCATACGGCCCCATGGGGCGAAGGGCTTATGCGGTCACATCGATAAGCCCCGTACATGCGGCTTGTGTATAAAGTTTGCAGCAGAGCCATGGCAACAGTTAGGGTTTTCAGATGACCCTTACCAGCGATAGGCGGATGAACGTCGGGATGGATAGAACGCACAGCAGCCGGCGGAGGAGTGACCATATTCGTCGCTGCAGTCGTCGTAGAAGCAACCGCCTTACCCTTCGCGGCCTTCGACGCAGCAGCCTTCTTGGGAGCCATTGTCGATCGTTGAAGGAAGAGGACGAAGAGCAAAGACGGCAACAGGGAATTCGAGCAAAGAGAGAAGGTAAAGAAACCCCCAAGAGACTAAGAGTCTCTTATTTATAGGCGAAAGAGACCCATAAAATAAACAAACGTCTCGGATTACGCCTCGGATTACGCGCCGCTTCAAAAGATAAAGGTAAAAACGCTTCGGTCAGGGCAAAATCGACCCTTGGGATCCTCCCCCAAAAGACGGCGTTAATTCAAAACGAATCAATAGCTTTTAATGAAGATTTGCACATGTAGTCAGGACACGTGGCAAAGAGCCTATGCGGCCAGATGAGTCTATGCGGCTGAGACACTTATACGGCATGAACGGGGCCATGCTTCTTATTCAAAGTGTTTCAATTTTGCAAATTGAAAACTTTGAAGGGGGTCCTGTAGAAGCATGGAAAATATCAGAGTAATGGTCCATGCGGCTCTGGGAAGAAGCCCATACGGCTCATACAAGAGCTGCCTTACGCGATTCAAAGAAGACTCTCAGTCTCATGCGGCTCGGAAGTGTATGCGGTTTATGCGGCCCGATCGACGCCACATCCCCCCTTGGGATCCTTCCCTACAGCTGGCCATTTGAGTAGTGGCCTCATTTAATGCCCTGACACGACTCGACGACCGTGACGGCTCTGACATAAAGCGTCATAATGGTTCTGCCATAATGACAGACTCTTCGGGAAAAGAAAAAAATCTCTGACCAGATCCGACAGAAGTCCTAGATTGCCACGTGGCACGTCTCATGCGGCTTAAATGGGGAACAGCTTCATGCGGCTCACTAAGAAGTCACCCTATATGGCCAGCAGAAATCAGCCATATGCGGCCCACCGAGAACCCAGTCCCTGCGGCTCAATACAACGCTAGCTTAGGCGGCTCGTAGAGATTATGCATATACGGCTCATTGAGAGTTCATCCCCTGCGGCTCAATAAAGCACTGTCCCATGCGGCTCATGAAGATTATCTCCATGCGGTTCAAGTCTTGTCTATCCCATGCGGCTCTGGCAGGACCCACAATTAAAACACGTGGCATCGGATCAATCAAGGATTTAACCGAATCCCAACAAATATATTTGACATCATCATCATAATTACTGAGATCAGGGCATATCATTTATCATTAAGCCAATGGGACACGTGGCGAGCAATCGGACATTGGTATAATCAATCATGAAGATTTAAAGCAATTAACATTAATTGCTCACAAGATTCGGTGCTATTGCATTAATGGCCTAGATTCATTGTAATCAGGATCAAAGGTTCAGATAGATTGAAGGAGCACCGACATTCCAAACAAATGATCATTAGCAAACCCTAACGATCACCCCCCACTCTTATAAATAGCCAGCATCATTTCTTTGCACACGCCCCAGCAACAAAAGAATAAAAAAAAGACAGATATACAGAGAGAGTTCCCCCCTTTTCGATAACTACAGAGAGAGAGAAGCCAGGAGAGCAACACTAGAAGAGTAAGAAGAGCATTTCTTCGTCCACGCCAAGCAGATCTTCCACGAGCCAAGGCTGCATACCGATCGTCCAAGGAGTAAGGCAGAGCGGCCGTCGCTTTTCCGAGCCTCTATCGTCACCCCCCAGAATCAAAAATAAACAATTGTACTTAGACTGTTGTACCTAGGTTTTCGTTCCTAGGCTTTCTTTGTATAAGCGAGTCTGTAACGTGAAGTAAAAGTCCGGTCCTCCGATAATTGTTCTGTTCTTTTATATTTCATGGCAGACACAAACTTGAATACTTCGTACACCTGAGACAGGAACACGTCCTTGACACTCTTGAATGTCTATACAAATTCGTTAAGTCTTTACATATAATATGTTGGCTAACTTGGTTTACCTTGGACAGGGATGTGTCGTCAACGTGTATCGAGATATCGCTATTTTGGTATCGATGATGTCGCTAATATGAAAATGACGTCGCCATTTTGAACCTGACCTCGCTATTTTGAACCACTGTCATGTCATCACAGGCGACGTTATTGCGTCGCTATATACGTCGCTAATTTTTTATATTGCGACGTGTTAGCGACGTTTCGTAAATACGTCGCTAATTTTTTATCTGCGACGAACAACGACGAATTTTTAATCTGCGACCATGTTTTCGGCGACCTATTAATTATGTCGCTAAATACGTCGCTAATTTATTTTAGAGACGTATTTAGTCTGATTAGCGACATTTCGAGACATCGCTAACCTATCACATTTTGGTAGTGATCGTATAGTAAGTATGGTAAGTTGTGCATGTTATTTCTATGCGACACTTGATATCGGTAACACGAGATAGGCTTTAAATCATATGCTATAAAACTGATCCTAAGGCAAGATTAGTAAGACAATCAAATGATAGATGGTGCACAAAAGTAAAATGAACGTGTTTGGTAATGATAGCGAGTGGACGAGCTAGCCTCCCCACCAGTGCATAACAATATACTGATAACCACATAGATTGTTTGTAGGGTACGGAAGAACCATGTCGAGTGCAGAGACTTCCCTCGAACGTGCTAAGATACGAAGCTAACTCTGGAGCCTTGGAGTGTTGCAAAGGAACTGAAGCACCATATACAGGACATAATGTATCGAAACATCGCCATGAATTATTCCATCTTGTAAGCCACTTAGCACACCTTTTATGTTTCAGAGAGAGAGAGAGAGAGCTTGAGCGAATTATAATCTCAGCCTAGCACCATTTGTAATACTTCTTGAATATCAATAAAGACTAGTAAGTTGTTTTAATTTGTGTTCATTTATTTTTTGCTGCAAATGGGGACACTCTGTGCGACTCTGTGGCCTAGCTTCAATCAACCGTTTCTGGACTTAGCCTTGTACGAGCGCAACCTAGGCTCGTGTGGTATCACGCCTTAGCGAGGACGATCGCTCCTCCGGGAGCGGGGCGTAACAGATTGGTATCAGAGCACGGCTTTACATCATTGGACTTCATTTCAATTCTCTCAGTTTTGAAAGCTTGATCATGGACAAAAAAAAGTATGAGCTCTCTCTCGTTGTTCCTTGGGATGTTCCATATGCGAAGGCCTTTGTACCAAACTGTGTCAGACTTGAGTTGAAAGGAAAACTGTGCTAAAGTTAGTAAATGGTGTGCGTTCCTAAATAACCTTACGCTGACAATAGCGAACAAGTGTACAAGACCGAAGTATAGTTTAAACGGGACAGCTATGCACATAGCCTTTTGGCTAAGTTGCGTCGAGTATCGCACACCTAGACCTTCTGGTGTGAACAAGTTTGCGAGCGAGAATGACTATCGCTCAGACAAGAATAAGTTAGACTTATAGTCCATATCAATAGAGACGCTATCAGACCATCACTAAGACGAATACGGGGAATGGTTCTTAGATTTTGAGGAACGGGCGAACGTATATTCGAACGTGTCGATTGTGAATAGAATGATCTTTTCGAGGATTTGTAGAATGACTTGACCCCGAATGGTGTATGTAATAGTCTCGAAGAAGAATAAGAGTGAGTATTGACGATTAGTCGAGTGGCTTGAACCCTGAGTGGTGTAAGGACCGTCTTAAAAATTATTTGAGCGAAATTAAGGATTTACAGGTAGCAACTGTCACGCCCCGCTCCCGTAGGAGCGATCTTCCTCGCTAAGGTGTGATGCCGCACGAGCCTAGATTGCGCTCGTGCAAGGCGGGTTCCAAAACGGCCGATTTTAACGGCTGCGACGGGATCGTCGCACAGAAGTCCCAAGCAGAGACATTGAACACACAGCAGAAAATTTAGAACAAACACAAGTTATTCAAAAAAGCTCTTTATTGATATTGAAACAACGATAACATTGGGGGTGCAAGGCCAAGATTACAATCACTCAAGCTCACTCTTTTCACATTTTACAAGTCACTCAGCTCTCTCTCATCTCTCAATACAAGTCTTGATCCAGCAGAAGTTTCGGAAGGCGACGTCCATACATTATGTCCCGTATAAGTCTTTAATCCATGCGGTCGCACGCTTCGAATTGCCAAGGAACTCCATGCCTCGACGCATCCAAACGAGCTCCGCGCCACGAGCTTCTACATGCGCCTGCACATGTAAACTATGTGGGTGTCAGTACTCAACTGTACTGGTGGAATGAGCTCCTCGCTCACCCATACAAAACCAACATGTTTGATTTACTTTGTGCAACATAGTCCCTTCTTATCAATTGTCTTTCTAGTCTTGCCTTAGGATCGATTTTAGGACCGACGCCTTGGTCTATTTTATGTCTCTAGACCGTCACCGTGCCTTTGCACTAATAACGTACTCATACTTTACCGCTAGACCTTTTCATTCCAATAACGTCAACTTAACGCCTCGTGCTCGCCTTTCGTGCCATACTCTGGGACGTAACGACTCGGTCGTGTCAAATACTTGTCCGTGCCTCAAACATCAAGGCCGTGCCTCACAGCGTAACCTGACTTATCCAAACTCGCCTTACGGCCCTTCCAGACTTAACTCGAAATGTCTAACACAACGTGTGGAACCGGTGTTGAGAACTCAAGTACGACGCCATATCTCGGGCGAAACAAATGTCTTTACGTATAACCAAATCTTAGGCTCATATTACCTTGGGTGTATACCGTGCACGCTTTCCACAACACATCACATACCGTGCTTACATTTTCTTTATTATGACCGACACCATGCATGCGGATTCGCCGCTTAGCATGCCAATTATCTATATGAAAGGCCACTGACATGACAAGCCATCGCGGACATAGCTCGGGTAGACGACGGGTCCTTCGATGCAAGGTAGCTAGCCCCATGAAAAGCCTCCGACTACCCACGTAATAAAGGCATGCGCTGCTATAACGTCTACCCCCTAGGATGACTGGGCCCGGTGCCCCAGCGTATAACCAATCTAGGCAGAAATCCTTGTCGACAAGGTGTCTAATGACCACACACCTACGAGACATCTAGACTCACGTAAATGCATGGCCTAATTTGTTGGTACGACTGGAACTATACTTAGCAACTCGTGCTCTGAACCACACTTTGCATAACGTGCATCGGGATCGTGAGACTCCCAACCGAAGGACCGCCTCGTACATCTTAACGTGGATAGGAACGCGAGACTCCCAACCGAGGGACCGCCTCAAACTTTTTAACATGGATAGGAATGCGAGACTTCCAACCGAGGGACCGCCTCGAACATCATAACGTGGATAAGAACGCGAGACTCCCAACCGAAGGACCGCCTCAAACTTCTTAACGTGGATAGGAATGCGAGACTCCCAACCGAGGGACCGCCTCGAACATCTTAACGTGGATAGGAATGCGAGACTCCCAATGGAGGACCGCCTCGAACTTCTTAACGTGGATAGGAACGCGAGACTCCCAACCGAGGGACCGCCTCGAACATCTTAATGTGACGAGCCTTAATACCATGGAAACGAATAGCTATATGCAGTCGTAGAACCGTGGGACCGTGCGTACGCTCAACTTTGAACAACCAAATTCTTTGGGTACCTGAACTCATGCCTTTAGCCGTACGATACAACTTAGCTCGTGGGACGATCAAGGCTACGCCGAGCCTTGCATTCGAGGAAATGTGCATGCTTTATCGAGCATTTATGTGGGCGACGCCTATTACTTAGGCTAACTCATAGTTTGTGACGAATACCAACTTTCCTTCTCCCAAGCCACAAGACGAAGGACCAAGTGTCATTTTCAAAGCACGCTGAGCACCAACTCTAATCAGACCGTGGGACGTTTTTCGATGTTCTAAACTCGATTCGATCCGTCGGGATAATTTTCTTTAGCTATGTGGATTCGTCTCTTTTATTATTAAGCCTACTCGTACAAGTTGAAAATACGCGATTTATTATGTGAAGGCAAAGATGAGGCAAGTTCACCGAAACTACCCCACCTGAGCGATGTCTTCGAGTCGCCGTTGCAAGGATAAGTCCGAACGCCGTATTGCGATCATTGAATTGAGACGAGTTTGAATGTTGGTTGATCGGTTGGTATGCCCTACGACTAAGTTAGCGATAAGCACGAGCGTGGCTCCGATTGAAGGAACGCATAGGGGTAGTGTGTGTGAGAAACGTAGGATGTTGAATCAAGTTGTAAGCCGATAAGTGTACTCAGTAAGTTTCGAGGACGAAACTTTTTCTGAGTTGGTGTATGATGTAGTGCCCCGTCCCACTCAGTCAGTCGTAGGGCATACCAACCGATCAACCAACATCAAACTCGTCTCAATTCAATGATTGCAATACGGCGTTCGGACTTATCCTTGCAACGGCAACTCGAAGACATCGCTCAGGTGGGGTAGTTTCGGTGAACTTGCCTCATCTTTGCCTTCACATAATAAATCGTATGTTTTCAACTTGCACGAGTAGGCTTAATAATAAAAGAGACGAATCCACATAGCTAAAGGAAATTATCCCGACGGATCGAATCGAGTTTAGAACATGGAAAAATGTCCCACGGTCTGATTAGAATTGGTGCTCAGCGTGCTTTAAAATGACACTCGGTCCTTCGTCCCGTGGCTTGGAAGAAGGAAAGTTGGTATTCGTCACAAACTATGAGTTAGCCTAAGTCATAGGCGTCGCTCGCATAAATGCTCGATAAAGCATGCACGTTTCCTCGAATGCAAGGCTCGACGTAGCCTTGATCGTCCCACGAGCTAAGTTGTATCGCATGGCTTATGGCATGAGTTCAGGTACCCAAAGAATTTGGTTATTCAAAGTTGAGCGTACGCACGGTCCCATGGTTCTACGGCTGTATATAGCCATTCATTCCCACGGAATTAAGGCTCGTCACGTTAAGATGTTCGAGGCGGTCCCTCGGTTGGGAGTCTCGCGTTCCTATCCACGTTAAGAAGTTCGAGGCGGTCCCTCGTTGAGAGTCTCGCGTTCCTATCCACGTTAAGATGTTCGAGGCGGTCCCTCGGTTGGGAGTCTCGTGTTCCTATCCACGTTAAGATATTTGAGGCGTTCCCTCGGTTGGGAGTCTCGCGTTCCTATCCACGTTAAGATGTTCGAGGCGGTCCCTCGTTTAGGAGTCTCGCGTTCCTATCTACGTTAAGATGTACGAGGCGATCCCTCGATTGGGAGTCTCACGATCCCGATATACGTTATACAAAGTGTGGTTCAGAGCACGAGTTGCTAAGTATAGTTTCAGTCGTACCAACAAATTAGGCCATACATTTACGTGAGTCTAGATGTCTCGTAGGTGCGTGGTCATTGGACACCTTGTCGACAAGGATTTTTGCCTAGACTGGTTATACGCCGGGGCACCGGGCCCAGTCATCCTATGGGGTAGACGTTATAGCAGCGTATGCCTTTATTGCGTGGGTAGTCAGGGGCTTTCCATGGTGTCACGCTCCGCTCCCATAGGAGCGATCGTCCTCGCTAAGGCGTGATGCCGTACGGGCCTAGGTTGCGCCCGTGCAAGGCCAAGTCCAGAAACGGCCGATTTGAGCTAGGCCACAGAGTCGCACAGAGTGTCCCCATTTGCAGCAGAAAGTAAATAAACACAAGTAGAAGCGAATTCGAACTCTTTATTGATATTCAAGAAGGTTACAAGCGGCGCTAGGCCGATATTACAAATCGCTCGAGCTCTCTCTCTGAAACATAAAAGGCGTGCCTAGTGGCTTACAAGATGGAATGATACATGGCGATGTTCCGATATATTATGTCCTGTATAGGGTGCTTCAGCTTCTGCAACATTCCAAGGCCCCACAGATAGCTTCGCGCCTTGACACGTTCGAGGAAAACTCCGCACCCGCCGACGTTTCCTGCTTCCTGCAAGCAGACTGTGGGTTTATCAGTACATTATTATGTACTGGTGGGAAGGCTAGCTCGCCCACAATGCTATCATTACCAAACACGTTTCATTTACTTTTGTGCACTGTCTATCATTCATTGTCTTTCTAATCTTGCCTTAGGATCAGTTTCATAGCATATGTCGTAACCTATCCCGTGTTGCCAAATTCAAGTGTCGCATGGAAATACATGCACGACTTACCCATACTTACCGTCCGGCCTTCCCTGTCCAAAGTAAACCAAGTTAGTCAACAATTCATGTGTAATAACATAACGTGATTTTTGGAAACATTCAATATCAAGGGCATGTCTCTGCCTCAGTTTCTAGCGTATCGTAGGCACGTTCTAGCACGTCGTAGGCATGTTCAGGATATCACATTTCCAGTATGTTCAGGACGTTACATTTCAAGCATGTTCAGAGTGTTATATTTCAAGCATGTTCAGGAGTGTTACAGTTCGAGCATGTTCAGGAGGCACTTGTTCATTTTACTTAGACTACTTTGATTTCAATGCAAGGACTTGTACGTGGATAGCCACCAGCAAAGCCCACTTAATCTATATGTACTGGTCGCTGGCATCATAAGCCATTTGGACATATCCCCTTGGTAATTCTCAACTTAGCGTAGGGTGATGGCTGGTACACCCCGTTAAGTCTCTTGAATATACCATGCACTTACGTCTCCTGGTGCCCAAGCCCGCACCTAGGCAGACCGTAAGCCCCGTTTTGATTCCGCCTAGGCCGGCCACGGTTTTCCTCCCATCGCCCGTACCGCAGAATCCTTCCTCATGACGGCCACGGTATTCCCCCCATCGCCCGTGCCGTTTATCCACGACCATTTCGTATTTTACTTGTCATTTAACATAACAGCTGTCTCCGAGCCGTAGGCTAACCCATAGCCATAATACGTTATCGACCAGGTTGGCGTCCGTGCAGCGCGGGTAGCGAGCCACGTTGTACGTGCCCGTCACACCTGTTGCTAACCATTCTTTTCTTTCTTATCTTTCATGTATTCTTTCTTTCATTTCTTTCTTTCACTTGTTCGTTCGTTCACAGATTCACTCATGTATTCATTCATTCATTCGTTCGTTGATTCATTCATTCACGTATTACGCAACTCCCAGTGTGGGAGTCGCCTTGGCGACCCATCGGTCCCATAGCCTTTCAACGTTGCTATACTCTACTCGGAACGACTATATTGATAGTCTTCCCATTTCATTGTTGTAACCCATTCATTGTTTCATTGTTGGCCGCATAAGGAACATAAACGTAAGCTTGTACCTTAGCACGAGCGTGGAGCGCGGTACGAGAGTTCACATTTTCTAAGTTCCTTTCTATATTCTATACAAGCATACAAGATGGGATTATTCCCTTAGCTAGGTGCGTTGAGTCATTTATTAGCATGCACGGTGTTATCGCCTAGCGATTCTCGTGATAGTGTCCGTATTGTTATGTGTCTAGGCTAAGCAAAGACAGGTTCATCGGAGCCACCCACCTTAGCGATGTTTGCATCGGCCGAGCGATACTCCGAGCGCGCCTTTGAAAGTCTAAGTCTGGATTCATCTTGACGGGCCAATGTAAGCCTTGCATCGATTCTTCATCAGGTCGATGCCAACTCTTTGGGTCGATGGCTCGTTCGAGTCGTTGCACTTGCCGTTTGAATCGGCGTTCCACTAGGGCGGAGCGGGTCGTTACATAATACACCACTCAAAATAAGTCTCATCCTCGAGACTTCCTGAGTGCAGGTCATCCTACCATTCCTTAAATCGTGTCATCGTGTTTCTTAGACAAGTCTATCGAACGGCTCTATCGTTCGATAGCATCGAACTATACTCGATACCTTTCCAAGTTTCGTATCGCATACGCTTGGTCGATTTTTATTGAACAACTTTTCATTAATTTTAGAGTTGATGGTACTTATTCAATTGTCGTGTTTCTTCGACTTGGTTGCTCTTTCTTCGCATCATGGGACTGAAATGGTCATACGAGGCACGTTGTAATTCGTCAAATGCACGGGTCGTGGGCTGAGGCAAACTTACTTTCGTTTATCTCGGTCATCGAGATGACCCGATTTGCTTCTCAAGCGTTCTTGTCCATAAAATCAGTATGATTTCTTCTTAGCGAGGTCGACCAAGTCTAAGTAATTTTCGTCCAATTCAAGACTAAGTATTGCACTATCGTCGAGCATATCTTCCTATCAATAGTTCAATTCATTATACCAACTTTTACTTTCACGATATCGATTCCATACCATTCACTTGTTTAGGCCAATCTCGTCGTCGTTCATGCACACTTTGCCTACACGTTTCTTTGATTTCGAGCCACGCTCGTACTAGTATCATTCCTTTCTTTTAACACGATTTCAAGTTCTCGACACTCTTCCATTCCTCAAGTCTCGTTTGTACTCAACGTGTCACTTGGCTGGATCGTACACGCATTCCAAGCGTCCCCAGAATACATGCATTCAGCCAAGCCGTATGATAGAGAATTCGTCATTCTCACTCGAGTCGTATCGTGCACATACTCAGGCGTTCCTGAAATATATGCATGTCAGCCGAGTCTCGTGAGCAGGGTTTCCTATATTCGTGATTCACGCTATCCATCCATGTCAATCCTCAAGATCAATCTTTTGATTGCTAACACTTGAAACAGGTGCGTCTTGCCTAACCGCTAGGCCATTTCTCAAGGCTAAGTCAATGTCAGGATTGGAATCATAGTTCCCCAACAATAATGCCAACACTGACCCCAAATCCTAGGGTCGAACCAAAGTCGGTAGTACGGGGTTTTCTACACAAGCTCGCATCACTCAGATTTCTAAATATCGAGCACGATCACCTATTCGCATCAATGCATTAGTTGCGTGTATTCGAGTCCATTCAATTCACCAATTCTAACCAATTCATGTATTCGATCATGAGGTCGTCTAGCTTTTGACAATACATTGCACCCCAATCTCACGTGAGTCCGATTATCCATGGTGGTTCATGAATCACCATGCAACGCTCTCGCGGAATAATTATTCTCATCGGGGAGTAACTCTTGTTTGAGTTTAGACTAACTCATTCTCGATACGCAGATTGGACCTACTCAATCCTCAAGTTCAATCATCAATTATACTGATTCATTCTCGAGTTTACCTTTGTGTCAAACCACAAGTCGAAGCAATCAAATTGCCACGCCATCCAAGTTTAATCACTCCCGCTGAATCAGCATATCAGCGCTCACGCGGAGTGATCGTCCTAACCCGGCGCGACGCATGTGCGAGGCTGGAGTTGCGTTCGCATAAGACAAGCATGTCGACGTTGGGGTTATCGTCGAAGTAAATCTAAGCATTTTATTTTCATCCCAGCCAAGATCGATAGTCCATTCGTCATTTCGTTCAACTAGAGAATCCTCGAGCCAAGTCTATCTTTTCCTCGACACGTTTTTAACATCCCAAGTATAGCATCCAACGGGACAATGACATTTGCACGATCGTCATTCACCGAGTCAGAGTACCCCCGAGTTATCGCATATCGATCTTTGATACGCCTCAATACCATCGATGATATGCGTAACCTGACGATCTTTCTTTTGCAACCGATTTCGAGTCATACGTTGATGCTGTTGTCCGAGTTGGATATTCCACAATTTCATTTAATATTCAAGATCAAGTTCAACTGCTATTCCTCAAGCTAGTTTCAAGATCGTTGTTCAAACTCAAGTCACAATTCATTTGAATCAATCCGAAATCGTACGCACGATCCTCTAAGTTTCCTCGATCAAGACCATTCATTTTCATTCATCGTTCCGAACCATTTTCTAACTCGCGTTGCCTATTGACAAGTTGTCCAGCAACATCTCGTTCGGGACTTTTGAAGTCACAACCAACTAAGCGTGACACGTTCTAAGCTTTGTGCGATCGCATCGCTTGCCGACATACTCGTACGATCCGTAAATCCTTTAGTCTCGCTCAAACGATTTCTATGACGTCCATACACCACTCAGGGTTCGAGCCACTCGACTAATCGTCGACACTCATTCTTATTCTTCTCCGAACCTATCACATACACCACTCGGATTCAAGCCATACGATCTGGTCCTTAATTACGTTCGCGTCATACGCTAAGACATCCTCCAGATTCGTTCGATGAATCTCTAGCGTAATCGCTCACGTCGCCTCGACGTACTAAGTCGTTCGCACTAATCCTCAAAATCCAAGCCAATCTTTCGTGCACGCCTAAGCGTTAGTTTGATAGCGTTCCTATCGATATACACTCTAAGTGTATCTCCGTTCCCGACCGAGCGGTATTTGATATCGCTCGTAACTCGATTGCACTAGAAGTCGAGGTGCGCGACACGCGGACTAAGTTGTGCCGCATAACCATCCCGTACGGACTATATTCAAGTTTGTACGCTCACTTGCTAGGTCGACGCAAGACTAGTCAGGCACGCACGCGACATGTTAACTTAGCATGTGTTCTCTATCAAGTCAAGTTTAACATCGTTCGACATTGTTAGCGTAAGGTTATTCAAGCACGCCTTGCGTTTGCTAACTTCTAGCATTTCAGTTTTCCTTCGACTCAAGTCTGTCGTGGTTTGGCACAAAGGCCTTCGCCTATCGATCCCGTTCAACTGAGTACTTGTACGAGCTTTTGAAAATATTAGACTTATTGTATGGAACATCCCAAGGCACAACGAGAGAGAGCGTATACTTCTTTATTTCCAACGAGCTTTCAAAACTGAGAAATCAACGTGAAGTCCAAGGACGTAAAGCCGTGCTCTGATACCAATCTGTCACGCTCCGCTCCCGTAGGAGCGATCGTCCTCGCTAAGGCATGATGCCGCACGGGCCTAGGTTACGCCCGTGCAAGGCCAAGTCCAGAAACGGTCGATTTGAGCTAGGCCACGGAGTCGCACAGAGTGTCCCCATTTGCAGCAGAAAGTAAATAAACACAAGTAGAAGCGAATTCGAACTCTTTATTGATATTCAAGAAGGTTACAAGCGACGCTAGGCCGATATTACAAATCGCTCGAGCTCTCTCTCTGAAACATAAAAGGTGTGCCAAGTGGCTTACAAGATGGAATGATACATGGCGATGTTCCGATACATTATGTCCTGTATAGGGTGCTTCAGCTTCTGCAACGTTCCAAGGCCCCAGAGATAGCTCCGTGCCTTATGACGTTCGAGGAAAGCTCCGCACCCGCCGACGTTTCCTGCTTCCTGCAAGCAGACTGTGGGGTTATCAGTACATTGTTATGCACTGGTGGGGAGGCTAGCTCGCCCACAATACTATCATTACCAAACACGTTTTATTTACTTTTGTGCACTGTCTATCATTCATTGTCTTTCTAATCTTGCCTTAGGATCAGTTTCATAGCATATGTCGTAACCTATCCCGTGTTGCCAAATTTAAGTGTCGCATGGAAATACATGCACGACTTACCCATACTTACCGTCCGGCCTTCCCTGTCCAAAGTAAACCAAGTTAGTCAACAATTCATGGGTAATAACATAACGTGATTCTTGGAAACATTCAATATCAAGGGCGTGTCCCTGCCTCAGTTTCTAGCGTATCGTAGGCACGTTCTAGCACGTCGTAGGCATGTTCAAGATGTCACATTTCTAGCATATTCAGGACGTTACATTTCAAGCATGTTCAGAGTGCTATATTTCAAGCATGTTCAGGAGTGTTACAGTTCGAGCGTGTTCAGGAGGCATTTGTTCATTTTACTTAGACTACTTTCATTTCAATGCAAGGACTTGCACGTGGATAGCCACCAGCAAAGCCCACTTAATCTATATGCATCGGTCGCTGGCATCACAAGCCATTTGGACATATCCCCTTGGTAATTCTCAACTTAGCGTAGGGTGATGGCTGGTACATCCCGTTAAGTCTCTCGAATATATCCTGCACTTACGTCTCCTGGTGCCCAAGCCCGCACCCAGGCAGACCGTAAGCCCCGTTTTGATTCCGCCTTGGTCGGCCACGGTTTTCTCCCCATCGCCCGTGCCGCAGAATCCTTCCTCATGACGGCCACGGTATTCCCCCCCATCGCCCGTGCCGTTTGTCCACGACCATTTCGTATTTTACTTGTCATTTAACGTAACGGCTGTCTCCGAGCCGTAGGCTAACCCTTAGCCATAATGCGTTATCGACCAGGTTGGCGTCCATGCAGCACGGGTAGCGAGCCCCGTTGTACGTGCCCGTCACACCTGTCGCTAACCATTCTTTTCTTTCTTATCTTTCATGTATTCTTGCTTTCATTTCTTTCTTTCACTTGTTCGTTCGTTCATAGATTCACTCATGTATTCATTCATTCATTCATTCGTTGATTCATTCATTCACGCATTACGCAACTCCCAGTGTGGGAGTCGCCTTGGCGACCCATCGGTCCCATAGCCTTTTAATGTTGCTATACTTTACTCGGAACGACTATATTGATAGTTTTCTCATTTCATTGTTGTAACCCATTTATTGTTTTATTGTTGGCCGCATAAGGAACATAAACGTAAGCTTGTGCCTTAGCACGAGCGTGGAGCGTGGTACGAGAGTTCACATTTTCCAAGTTCCTTTCCATATTCTATACAAGCATACAAGATGGGATTATTCCCTTAGCTAGGTACGTTGAGTCATTTATTAGTTTGTACGGTGTTATCGCCTAGCGATTCTCGTGATAGTGTCCGTATTGTTGTGTGTCTAGGCTAAGCAAAGACGGGTTCATCGGAGCCACCCACCTTAGCGATGTTCGCATCGGCCGAGCGATACTCCGAGCGCGCCTTTGAAAGTCTAAGTCTGGATTCATCTTGACGGGCCAATGTAAGCCTTGCATCGATTCTTCATTAGGTCGATGCCAACTCTTCGGGTCGAAGGCTCGTTCGAGTCATTACACTTGCCATTTGAATCGGCGTTCCACTAGGGCGGAGCGGGTCGTTACACATGGGGCTAGCTACCTTGCATCGAAGGACCCGCCGCCTACCCGAGCTATGTTCGCGATGGCTTATCATGCCAGTGGCCTTTCTTATAGATAATTGGCGTACTAAGCGACGAATTCGCATGCACGGTGTCGGTCATAACAAAGGAAATGTAAACATGGTATGTGATGTGTTGTGGAAAGCGTGCACGGTATGCACCCAAGGTAATATGAGCCTAAGATTTGGTTATACGTAAAGACATGTGTTTCGCCCGAGATATGGCGTTGTACTTGAGTTCTCAACACCGGTTCCACAAGTTGTGTTAGACGTTTTGAGTTAAGTCTGGAAGGGCCGTAAGGCGAGTTTGGATAAGTCAGGTTACGCTGTGAGGCACGGCCTCGATATTTGAGGCACAGGCAAGTATTTGACACGACCGAGTCGTTACGTCCCAGAGTATGGCACGAAAGGCGAGCACGAGGCGTTAAGTTGACGTTATTGGAACAAGAAGGTCTAGCGATAAAGTATGAGTACGTTATTAGTGCAAAGGTACGGTGACGGTCTAGAGACACAAAATAGACCAAGGCGTCGGTCCTAAAATCGATCCTAAGGCAAGACTAGACAGACAATCGTAAAGGGACTTGTATCGCACAAAGTAAAATAAATGTGTCAGTTTTGTATGGGTGGGCGAGGAGCTCACTCCACCAGTACAGTTGAGTACTGACACCCATATAGTTTTCATGTACAGGCGTAGGTAGAAGCTCGTGGTGCGGAGCTCGCTTGGATGCGTCGAGGCACGGAGTTCCTTGGCGATTCGAAGCGTGTGATCCGCATGAAGACTGGACTTATACGGAACATAATGTATGGACATCGCCTTTCGAAGCTTCCGCTGGATCGACAAATATGTATCGAGAAATGAGAGAGAGCTGAGTGACTTATAATGTGAGAAGAGTGAGCTTGAGCGATTGTAATCTTGGCCTTGTGCCCCCAATGTAACCTTTGTTTCAATATCAATAAAGAGCTTCTTTTGAATAACTTGTGTTTCGTTCTAAATTTCTGCTGCGTGTTCAATGTTTCTGCTTGGGACTTCTGTGCGACGACCCCGTCGCCGCCGATGTAATCGGCCGTTATGGAACTGCCTTGCACGAGCGCAAACTAGGCTCGTGCGGCATCACGCCTTAGCGAGAACGATCGCTCCTAAGGGAGCGGGGCGTGACAGCAACGAATGTATCAGCAAGCGATATTATCACGTAAAGCCTTAGAACAAGTAACGCTTAAATGGTCATAATTTCAAGAGTCTCAAATGAGATATCGTTCGGACGATTGTGAATGTGTAGTACAAGTTACAAAACAGTTGAATAGATATTCAGAATGATGAAATAAATGGAGGTCTTGGTCGAGAAAACTTAGTGGATCGTACACGTGATTTCGAATTTAGTCGAATAGATCAAAACTTGAGTTGAGGTGCAATACTCATAAAGATAAGATTGAAAAAAGCACGACCGGAAGATAGCGTGCACGAATGTTGGTTTGAAGATACGAAGAATGACTAAGGATTTAGAATGGATGTTGCTCAATGACTTGAGTTAGCATGGAACAATCCGAATTGAAGAATTATGTTGTACGACTCAGATTTTGTTGCAAAACATGATCGTCAGGTTATATGCATCATCGATGGTATTGAGGCATATCAAAGATCGATGTACGATAAATCGAGGGTACTCTGATTCGAAGAATGAAGATCGTGTAAAATGTTATCGTTTTAATGGATGTTAGGATGGGATTTTGATAAGAAAGGAATGTTTGGATAAAAATGAAAGTATCTTGATTGCTTCGATGATAACCATAACATTGACGATCTTGTCTTACGCGAGCACAACTTCAGCCTCGCACATACGTCATGTCAAATTTGGGGTGATCATTCCGCATGAGCGCTGGCATGGTGATTAATGTCCAGCGGGAATGATCGAACTCGGAAGAGGATATGGTAATTTGGATTGCTTCGACTTATGGTTTGATACGAAGGTGAATTCGAGGATTATTCAGACTTGTGATTGACGATTAAGTAAACTTGAGGATTGAGTAGACCCGATCTGCGTACCAAGAATGAATTAGTTTAGACACAATGCAAGAGTTACGTCCCGATGAGGATGATTATCCTACGGGAGCGTTGTATGGTGATTTTATGTCCACCGTGGATAATCAAACTTGCGTAAGATTGGGGTGTGACATATTGCTGTGCTAGACGACCTTATGATCGAACACGTAAATTGTGTCGAACGACTTAGAAAATATGGAATGAGAATTATGGTTTGGTGACATATCGTGTCGTGGTGAAATTGACTTGTAGGTAGATTTTATCGAACATATTCGAAGATATAGACTATACAAATTGCTAGTTTGGACGTACGATACTGATATGCTAGGATTTTGTTGAACAACGAACTCGGATCCCGTACGAAGAATGACTTAATGCGAATAAGATGAACACTGCTCGATGTTTAGAAATTTGAGTAAAACGAACTTGGATAGAGTATCCCATACGAACGAACAATGGTTTGACCATAGGATTGGGGCAAGCGTCGTGCAACAAATTTGCAGGATGAACCGCAAACTTAACTTGTAACTATGATGTGAGCTGACCAAGCGGATAGGTGGACAACCCTATGCCGAGTGATTGAACCATTGTGACCGACTTTAGAGTATCATTCGGACGGATGATAAATCTGAGGCAACAAGACTTAGAGTTAGGACATGGAACTGGGAGTATACGTTAGCGACAACGTTAGCAGCCCTAAACGAAGTGAATGTTAGAAATCAGTGATGCGCAAGAAAAGTTGGGATAATAAATTTGAATCATTGATGGGAAAACGTACTTGACGATAGTGGAATGCTTAGTTTGGATCGGACGAGAATTACTTGGAATTTGGTCGACTCTGCTAAGAAGAAATCATAGATTTCATAAGACGAGAACGCTTGAGAAACGAATCGGATCATCTCGAGGATCGAGATAGACGATAGGAAATGAACTGGAGTTCGATTTTAAATCGAGTTCGTAAAACGATCGGCAATTCGAAACTATCACGGGTAGCTTGTCCGACTTTGCTATCACTAAGCTTGGTCAAAATGTATATATTCGGGGGACGCCTTGAATATGTGCATGATCCAAACTCAGCGATATGATGAACTCAAATACAGCTGCAAGTGGACAAGTTGAGATGCGCATGGATGAGTGAGTTAGCCTCAGTCTAGGACCCTCATGTTTGATGAATTATAACATACCTTGTGTGACCGTTATAGCCCCGTAACATGGAGCAATAGCACCAAGTCATAGAAACACAACGATTGAATGAGTACCATTAACTCTCGAATGAGTGGTAAAGTCATTCGATGAAATTAACCAAACGCATGTGACATGAAACTTAGAAATATACCTATGTATAGTTCAATGCCATCGAAAGATAAAGTCATTCGATGGAAATTGTCTAAGGTACACACACAACATGAGTTTAGGAACGGTAGGATGACCTGCACTCAAGAAGTCTCGAGGACGAGTCTTATTCTGAGTGGTGTATAATATAAAGACCCGCTCCGTCCTAGTGGAATGCTGATTCAAACGGCAAGTGCAACGACTCAAATGAATCATTGACCCAAAGAGTGCGTCGACCCGGTGAAGGATCAACGCGAATCGATGTAAGTGTTAACTTGGCCCGAAAGAAACCATTGAGTCGGTTCGAAGATTCTAAGAAATTGAATTGATGCAACGTATAAGTCCAATTTGAAGAAATATTGACTTTAGTTGATTTTGTGTGCAGGCTACGCTTTTACGCTGAGTGATAAGAGGTCGGCATTTTGCCTTATTCACAAAAGTGTCAACGAAACCAAAATATTGCCTTGCAATGAACTAAGGCAAAGTCAATGGACTTGGCCCTTCATAAGAATCCAGATTTAGACTTCCAAAGGCGTGCTCGGAGTCTCGCTCGGCCGATGCGATCATCACTAAGGTAGGTGGCTCCGATGAACCTATCTTTGCTTAGCCTAGACACATAATAATACGGATAATATTGCTAGATCTCTAGGCGATAACACCGTGCATGCTAATAAAAGGACTCAACGCACCTAGCTAAGGGAATAATCCTATCTTGTATGCTTGTATAGAACATGGAAATGAACTTGGTAAATTACTCGAACCCTCGTACCGCACTCCATGCTCGTGCCAACGCACGGCTTACGTTTTGAGTAGATTTACTTATGCATTCAATTATGAATAAAATGCTAGTCACTAGATCATACCACAACTTGAGACATGAAACAATGAATGATTTACTAAAATGAGGCAGGAAGACTATCAACATAGTCATTTAGAGAAGAGTATAGAAACATCGTAAGACTTTGGGACCAATGGGTTGCCAAGGTGGTTCCTGCACAGGGAGCTGCATAATGAATGAATGAATGAACAAGTGAAAGAAAGAAAGATAAGAAGGAAAGAATGATTAGCGACGGGTATAAGGGGGACGTGCAACGGGGCTCGCTACTGCACTGCACGGCCGCCGCCAACCTAGTCGATAATACATTATGGCTCTAGACAGCCTAACAAGTTAATTTATTTGGCTCATGACAGTCTGACAAGATAATTGGCTCAAGACAGCTCGGTAAGATAAATGGCTCATGACAGCCTGATAAGTTAAAACTAAAAATGAGAATACAAAATGGACGAGGACAACTGGTGCACGAGGGATAGGACGAAGGATTTCAAGGCAACGATCAAAGATATCATGGCCGGCCTAGGCAGAATCATGGCTTACGGGTGGCTTGTGTACCGGCTCGGGCACACAAGAGACGTAAGGTCGAGTATTTTGTAGCCTATCAGGGTGTACTAGCCATCACGCTTGATAGGTCTACCAATACCATAAGTAAAAGTCCAAATAGCTTGTATAGCCAGCGACCGATGCATATAGATTAAGTGGGCTTGGTGGTGGCAATCCATGTGCAAGTCCTTACATTAAAACAAGTAATCTGAGTAAGTTGAACATGCAAGTTACTGAATGAAACATATCTGAACAATGTTTGAGTGTAACACATCCTAACAACTTAAGTGAGCTGAACAACTAAGTGAACATGAACATCGAAACAAAGATTTTAGAGTATAACATAACTTAACAAACTTGAATACTTCGTCCACCTGAGGCAGGAACACGCCCTTGACACTCTTGAATTCTTATACAAATCCATCAAGTATTTATATATAATATGTTGGCTAACTTGGTTTACCTTGGACAGGGAAGATCGTATGGTAAGTTGTGCATGCTATTTCTATGCGACACTTGATATTGGTGACACGAGATAGGCTTTAAATCATATGCCATGAAACTGATCCTAAGGCAAGATTAGTAAGACAATCAAATGATAGGTGGTGCACAAAAGTAAAATGAACGTGTTTGGTAATGATAGCGAGTGGACGAGCTAGCCTCCCCACCAGTGCATTACAATATACTGATAACCACATAGATTATTTACAGGGTGCGGGAGAACCACGTCTGGTACGGACTCTTCCCTCGAACGTGCTAATGCGCGAAGCTAACTCTGGCATTACAAAGGAACTGAAGCACCATATACAGGACATAATATATCGGAATATCGCTATGAATCATTCCATCTTGTAAGCCACTTGGTACGCCTTTTATGTTTCAGAGAGAGAGAGAGAGCTTGAACGAATTGTAATCTCAGCCTAGCACCACTTGTAATACTTCTTGAATATAAATAAAGACTATTGAGTTGTTTCAGTTTGTGTTCATTTAGTTTTCGCTGGAAATGGGGACACTTTGTGCGACTCTGTGGCCTAGCTTCAATCGGTCGTTTCTGGACTTAGCCTTGCACGAGCGCAACCCAGGCTCGTACGGCATCACGCCTTAGCGAGGACGATCGCTCCTCCGGGAGTGGGGCATGACATAAACCTCTGGAATGCTCTTCGTTAACTTTGGAAAGACTTTAGAACTCAATTTGGACAAGAAATGATGCTAGCACATGGACTTGGCAGCTGCTATTGTTGGCGCATGGAGCTCCTGGAGTAGGATTTGTAGCTCTAAACTTTTCTTTCTTCAACACCTTCAAATAGTGAAGGGGGTACTCTATTTCTAGAGCATTGTTGGCACCAATGCGCAGAGGAATGCTCATGCGTGCATGAGCACAGGCCGACCAAATCCTATGAAATTTGGATCCGTGTGTCGATACAGCAGCGTACAGCACGCCGCACTCTGATAGCGCCGCCTGTGCCATCCATGTCGTGCGCTAGCAGCGGGATCTTCTCGCACGCTCCCAATGCACATACGTAGTAGCGCATCGCATGCTGACAACGAAAACACCACTGTGTATTGCATGCTGACAGTGCTGCTGCGCGCCGAAAGCAACCATGCCCATACGCCTAGTGCCTAGCCTCATGGCACGTACACGCCAAAGCGCACGGCCACTAAGGCGCATGGCCGCA